>OX422140.1:236013925-236104508 GCA_949129095.1 Volucella bombylans
AAAGATACAAAATCAAGTGAAAATGATAACACATGCATTGGACAGGAGGATATTCTTCCACCGGAAAATGCTGTATCAGATAAATATTAGACTGCTGCAATGGAGAAGAAAAAGATTTGCAATAATCAAGGCAATGCTTAAGCAATACAAATCAACAAGTGTTTGGGGTGTATGTGTTGATTTCTCTCACACACTTACTCATTCTCACGTAAATTACACTTGCTGACATAAATTGTTGGTTTGTGTCGCTTGAGGATTTATTATAAATCTCGGATTTATAGAATTTAAATCGTATGGTAAATCCATGCGATTTAGTCAAAATTTTTGTGGAGACATAGCATTAACAGCGCATCGAAAACTGTGTTTTCAGCAAAGATTTTACAAAACCTTATTGAAGCGTTCACACCGACCGCCGACTGGGTTTTGTTTGACAGTTGAGCGGAAGACTTTCGTTTACACGTACTGCAATTTTTGCGATTATTTTTTTAATGAAAAGAAATCGGTTTAAATAATTTCAAATAGTTGATTTATTTCTTGTTTATTAAAAAAAACAATAGAGTGGCACAAATAAATATACATACTCCATCTAATACACTAGTTTTTTTAGATTTCTATATATGTACATATACATACATCTGAAAGAAAGAAAGCTTGTTTTTAGCAAAACTAAATTTATTTTTAAATTTTCAGGAAACTGTCTTAGGTATACATACTCAAGAAATTAAAAAAAATCCATTTTGTTTTATGCTTTTATGAAACTAGTATTTTAGGCCTCCTTCACTTCGAATAACTGCTTAGAACCGGCTATTCATTGTTTATACAAGTTTTCCTCTCGTTTCGGAGGGTATTGCTCGATCGTTCTTATTAAGTATCCTTTTTTTCTTTATCCTGCGCTCTAATTCTTACTAAAGATGTATAATGGGATTCAAATCGGGAGATTGGAGAGGAGAATTCAACTCTTTCGATAAATTATAAAGCAGCCACTGCCTAACAACTTCCGAAATACTCGTATGCTTCGGGTCGTTGCCTTGTTGGAAATACCACTTTGGTCATAATCCCAATTATTTTTCAGAATCTATTATTCTTTAAAATTTATAGCTACTATACATAAAACGGTCCGTATTTCCATCTATGAACTCAAAATTTCAAACGCCAGCCATTGGCTGGCGGCCTTATCATCACTTCCGAATAAACCACGAAATAATGATAAGGACAAGATAAATCTTTTGCTGTTCCCCCTGTATTTACGAAAAATAGTTAATAGAATGTGGCAATACTTTCGTTTGTTCTTATGTCTTATCGCATCACCACAGTAATGTAAATTTTGTTTTTGTTGTTGCGTCTGTTTTACATCGGTAAGTAACCTTCATTGTGGTAATTAATTGGCAATATTTTCTTTTTTCATGGAGCCATGGACCCAGAAGATCCAAATCGATGGATTGCAATTTTCCGACAAATTGGGGGATCAGGAAAATTAGAAACGAGATTAACGCGTGCAAACAGCACACAAATTTGTATAAGAAGCAACAAAAATGCATTGTTTCGATCAGCAAACTCTTCCCTCTCATCCATACACAAAACATCGGCGAGCGATGCGCCTTTTTGTATGGATTGATGCAAGTGCTGATGGCAAGAGAAATGCAAAACTACGCGCTGGGCGGGAACAATTGGGCCGTATATACCAGCTATTCTTTTAATCGGGTCATCCGTAATCAAAGAGGTCAATGACCAGGCGAATCAAATCAACCGCAATCAGCTGGGGAAGCAAGAAGGTTTCGTCGAAGGAGCAGCAGCAGAAAAACTCAATATGCTTTTGTGATCACAAGTGAACGCAATAAAATCTGAGAAAAGTCGGATGCCTAAGTGTTAGGCGTTATCATTAGGTGTTTTAACTTTAAGTGCCGATTTTTCGATCTGTGCCTTTGGATGGTCTAGATACCGCGCTGATTAAAAACATTTACTGCTAGTGTAATAGCTAGTACATACACTGCTCTTTTGTCTATTGCACCTTTTTTTTATAATTTGCGCGCGCTCAAGGGGTTTATGTACCCTTAAAATGTCTGCTCACAGCGCGGACGAAGGAAAATCAGAGAGGATGGAAAGAAAGGTACCGGTGAACGGTGGTTTTAAATGTTTGAAGTTTATAATGACTAGTGAATAAAGAGTTAGGCAGGGCATTACATAAGCGAGTTGTACGGCTTAGGAACTAATCACGATATTTTAGAGTACGTCCGAAAGTGGGCTTGGGGGTATACTGATGAGCATTCGTAGCGAGACGGGTGTTATGGTTAAAAGTTTGAAGGTGCGGAATGCTACTGGCGATTTCTATGGAGCACTGGGGGTGGAAATAGAGTGAGAAACAAGACATTACGTCGGTGTTCGAGGGTGTCCATTGTTTGGGTGATATGAGTATCACCTATGAGTTTTATCGCACGGGTTTGAATCCTATCTAGCAGGTGCAGAGATGTTCCGGGATCACCCGACCAGATGTGGGCCTTGTACTCCAATTTCGGGCGGATAAATGCCTTATATTGCCTGATCAGAGGGGGTGAGGAAACCGAGACATTTGGCTACATTTTTGACGACATCAAATATGTGGTCATTCCAACATAAGCTGTCACTCCATTCTTATTTCCATTCAACGACGCAGGTGCCATTCATGGATAATGGCTTGGTGTTTAAATTTCGCTTTAACGACAGCAGATAGCATTGTATTTTGGAAGCATTAAATACTACCCTGTCAGTGGTTCCCCAATTAGTTATGCTGTTAATATCAGAATTTAATGAGCTTAACATACGCTGGCGTTCCCGTTCTACAGCCGAAGAGCAGGGTCGTGAGTCAGGAAACGAATAGTACTGTCGTCAGCAAAGGAATATATTGGATTAGAGGTAGCAGACCAGAGATCGTTGATGAGGAGTCGGGGACAGAATGGAGCTCTGAGGTACACCAGCATTTATTTTGTGAATATCAGACTGGAAACCATCCAAGACAACTTGAATTGAACACTCCGAAAGTCAGTTACTAATCCATTGAAAAAAGAGCCGTCAATCCCAAATGCACGCATTTTCGATAAACTCAGTCAAATGCTTTAGAAATATCAAGTGCAACTATCTTGCTTTCGAAAGATTGATATACGCTTCAGTTTCAATTTTCGGTGAGACATGCCAACGAATCACCACCGCTCGTTGAGAAGTTTTTGTGTTTCGAAATATTTCATGAGCTGACGATTTACCAGTGTTTCCATGACCTTGGAAAGAAGGGACGTAAGTGCAATGGGTCTGTAGGAGGAGAGAGAAGAAGATTCGCTTTTTTTAGGGACGGGGTGGACAAATACTCTTTTCTATCTGCTCGGGAAGAGTCCTAAAGAGTAGGACTGATGAAAAAGCTTACGCAGTGGTTTTGCCAGCTTGGAAGAACTCCTCTTCAGAAGAAGGGGAGATATACCATCTGGACCAGCGGCTTTATGTATGTTGAGATCTTTAAGTACTGTTGCTACTGCTCGAGTGCGAAAGTGGATTCGTTCCATTGAAGAGTCGACGCACTCAAGTGTATGCGGAGACAAAGCACAATCTGGGAGTGTTGACCGGCCGCAAAGTGTGCAGCAAGCAGATTGGCCTTGTCCAAAGAGCTGACAGTAGGATGTCATTGTAAATAAGCGTTGGGATGGAGGATGTGGCTGAATTACTAATGTTTTTGAGGAACGGCCAACAATTTTTATTAACTTTGGGACATTGTAGTATTTTTTGCCTCATTTTTTGGTCGTATTGGAATCTTACACGCTTAAGAAAGACGTTGCAGTCATTTCTGGCTCGATTAAACTTTTTTCGGTTTTCCTCTATCGGGTTAGTCTTGAAAGACCGAAAAAACATTTCTCTAATCCTGACAGCCTCTTTACAGCTCGAGTCGTACCATGTCTTTTCTTTTGGCTGGTACTCTTCATGCGATGAGGGATAAAGGGTCTCATTCCAAAGAGAATGGTGTCTGTGATCATATCAGCAGCGGCATCCACGTCGTTATCGCGGAAACATAACGACTAATTAAAATTCCTAAAGAAGCTGTTAAGACCGCCCCAGTTGATTTTCTCGTATTGGCATACGGTTCTTTTAGAATTTTTTTCTCTAACTGTGTGGTCGGTGTACGAGAAATTAGCTGATATTACACAATCGTACGACGAGTCTAGAGTGGAGATCACATCAACGGTGTACTTATCAGGGTGGGAAGTTAAAAACAAGTCCAGGGTGTTGTCGGTATGACTATTAACGTCTGGTATTCGCGTGGGCTCATTTACAAGTTGCGTTAACCTTCATCGGTACCTTGTGTAAATTTTACACACTTTTGAAATTCAAATTGATATTTTTCAATACCATTTGATTTAATTGGACAATAACTTCGGGTCAAGGTAAAAATCATTTAAAAAATTTCTGTTTTTAGTAAAAATTTTTTGAACAGATGTCGCTAAAAGGCTGTACAAATAATTTCCTTGTTTGGCACCTTTGTGTAAAATTTACACAACAGTACTTGTGTGAATTTTTTTTGTTAGATCGTTAGTTTTTTATTTTTTATTTTATTTTTTTTATAATTGTCGTTGGCCGTCATTATTGTTAATTGGTTAATTGGTCTAGAGTTTTCAACTCTAAGTACATTTGGAAATTCCCGGTAAGTAAAGCAGTAAAAAGTATCAGTACAAGTCATAAAACCTAATAAAAGGGATATGTATAATAAAACGAACGCTAAAACGAGGAAATTCCTGATTGAATTATAAAAACCCTTTTTTGCGAAAAAAAAACAGGAAGCAGGGGTAAATAGCCTTCCATTGGCGTCCCAATACAAGTCTTTGAAGTAAAGAGAATATAAATTGCTTTTGAAATAAAGAAGAGTTATTTTAGTAAAAAACGCGGAGTGATTCAAATCGTAAGTCAGATTATTTATAATAAAGTTTTACAAATTCAAACAATATTGAAAAAAATGGAATTTTCTTATTTTGATCAGTACGGAAGTGATAGTGAGCCATATGCATCAGATGATGACAATGACTATATTCCAAGTGAGAGTGAAGCTAACAGTGAAGATAATTATGAAAGTGATAGTTCCGATATTGGGTATATCGAACCTGAGATGAGAGAAGTCGCCATTGAAGAGCCAAATATATTGCTACTTTCTAAAGATAAACTCATTCAGTATTTTACCGCTTTCTGGTTCAAATAGATCTTCCAGCATATCATTTTCTAGCAGACAAGGTAGAACTTGTTTTTGGTTAACGACTTTGAAATTTTTTGCAATTGATATCTCTTTGTTTACCTACTGTTTTTGCTGCTACTCAATGTACGGATGTCCTAACTTCATTCAATCATTCGAGGAGACTGTTCTTCAAATGACGAATTTATATGGCGTTCGTTAATATAAGTCAAACTGGAAAGCTACTGATCAACATGAGATGCATGCTTTCTATGGTCTTCTTATTTTGGCGGGAGTCTACCGATCAAAGGGAGAGTGCATCAGAGAGCTATGGGATGATAAGCATGGCAGACCGATTTTTTCATCAACGATGAAATAATAAATGAATAAAACGATTCAAAATAATCAACAGTTGCCTACGTTTATTGGATTACTACCACTGAGTCATCCAACTGTAACCAAAACAAGGGCTCCATGTCATATGTGCCCATCGCTAAAAAATTCTAACAATCATGCCACACATGATTCACATCGATAAATGTGTTAAATATGTATGTATGTCCAAAGCACTATTTTAAAGTTTGTGAAAAATGCGCTCTTTGATTCACCTTCTTCAAACATATCTAACATTTTAATGTAATTTTTTTTGTAGTATTTTAGTTTGAAATTGCATTTTATAATAAGCCAATAAACGAAATAATGTTGAAATAAACAAAAGGTACTCCTGTTTGGTTTTTATGCATAAAAATATTCAAGGAGTGTGTAAATTTTACACACAAGGGACTCATACGTTGCTCTAAATGAGGTACCGATGGGGGTTAAGTTGTTTTCCGCAGCGAAGATCTCAACACACCGCCCTTCGGGTGTTGTCTGTCCAGAATGTATATTGAAATCGAGCGTAATAACGATTTCAGTATGAGGATACAGGGATAGCTTTCTTTGAATGGAGTCAGACAACGCATCAAACTCGTTAAAAGTCGAATTGCTGTCCAGTTTGGGGCTTCTGTTTGTTGTTTGAAGATTGGTGAAGTAGTGATCAGAGTACGAGTATTAGATATTGTGTTGTATTTATCAAAAATAATGGCTGTTCATTTTCTATCATAAAATAGCCTTTATTCATCTGATTTTAAATGAAGTCTGAGAGTTATTGTTTTTACGCGAAAATTTACTATAAAAATTTTATATTTGTCTATGTGGTGTTCATCGGAAAATAGATAACATTTTTAGGAATTTCATTTATAGTTAGGACTACCGGTTAATGAAAACTCATGAAGTCGCCCACATACATTAATATATTAATTAATATCACTTGTATTATAATTTGCATAAATAAAAATATAACCACTAACACGCTAACAACACGTCACATAGCGAACAGGTTGATTTTCACTGAAAAGTTTAAATTTTGGGGCGAAGGGTGGTGAAAAATGGTATTTTGTGACGAAAAAAAATTGAACATAGAATAGGTTATCAGAAATATTGCCATGATAAGAGAGCTGAAATGAAGCATAGCCATGCTCGCAATTTTTGAGGAGGAACGTTTATGGTTTGGGGTGCTATAAGCTGCTTTGAAAAGTCACCTATTTGTTTCATTTATTCCAAAATGAATAGCCTCAAATATACTGATGTACTCTTAGATGATGATGGGTCTTGGAGATGATTTATTCTGCAGCGAGTTCATATTTCAATAAGATAACGCAGTCACATTATTGCTACAATTGCAAGGAGCTCCATCATGTTGGAAAACCATTCTTTGCCTCTGAGCAAGAGGAGCATTTTCCAGGAGTTCCGCCAATTGGTCTCTCAAAAATTCTAAATAGAATGTTGAATTTAGGACATGAATGGTCCGATTAAAGTACTACCCAATAGGCCGGCCCAGACATTCACGCTAAGCATTCTGCAAAATGGTATACATGGTTAAATAAAACATCTGCATTTCAACTGTTTCTTTACCTTTGAG
The DNA here is from genome assembly GCA_949129095.1 of Volucella bombylans. NCBI lineage: Eukaryota > Metazoa > Arthropoda > Insecta > Diptera > Syrphidae > Volucella > Volucella bombylans. Next base: position 236,021,062 of record OX422140.1, read on the forward strand.
AAGAAGTTGTTCATGTTAAGTGAGGATTAGACACTGCCCAATAGTGGGAATTTTGTTGGGTGGTAATGCCCATTCTCGTAAACTGGGCTTCGTCAGTCCATACAATTTTTTGAATAAACTGCTCATTCCCAACTTCGGTTGGCTTGAAGAACTCTATGGATTGAAGTTCTTGGAGTTTGCAACTGTGCTGCAAGCCTTCTGCTGCTAATAGATGGCTGCATTCTTACAGCATTTAAAATTTTTTCTTCCTCTTCTGCTACTGTTATGTTAGACAATCTTTCTCTTCTTAACCCATATGCTGAGCCGACGGTGGAAAGGCTGTGAAAAGCATTGATAAAAGTTGGCCTAGAAGGGATACCCCGTCTAGGATATCGCCGTTGGTACTCTAATCTAGCCAACCCTGCACCCCCATTACAGAAACCGGAAACGAAAATTATATCGGCGTATTCGCGAATTGGAAACATTTTTTCTTAAACATTTCCTAAACACTTTACTCGTTCACTCTTAATCAGTAAATAAAGTAACATCGGCACATTTCAAAAGTTTTCACCGAATTAAACAAAAACATAATAATCCTTAAACCCAACTCATCGCTCGGTTGTATCAAACGATGGTCTAAAAAATTTAACAACCCTTATGTGACAAGATCACTTTACATTACCCTTGTCCGGCCCCTTCTCGAATATGGCAGCCAAGCGTGGTCCCCCTTTCAGCCAGGGCCCCACCAAATTATAAAAAATAAAAATAAATTTTTTTCGTTATTTTATTTTTTTATTTTTTTTTTTGTAAGAGCTTAACACTTATGATGCCAAAGCATGTGTTAAGTTTTTCAGGAAATGGGATAAAAAGAGAAAGAAAGATGTTTGGGCTCAGTGGCTATTTCGGTCCATGGGTGGCATCCAACATTTAATGGGCAGACTAAATTATTAGTGTAAATTGACTTGATACTGTATTTAGGCAACCATTCATCTCACGAGATTTTAGTTACCTGAAAAAAAGTCTTTCGGTCACGGCTGGTATTGTATTGAACCCCGAATCGTCCGATTGGAAAGCCAGTACACTACGTTACGCTACGCACCCTTGTCAATTACACATTCAATTGGCAGTTTTGTTGGATACAAATGTCATATCACGTGTTATCAGATTTTCGTTAGAATATTCTATGTAAGTAACAAGGAAAATATTATCATCTGTCTCTTCTTCACTGCTTGCAGTGAATTGGTGAATTTCGTTTATTCTGTTGTGTTTTTTTGCTTGGCCTGTTCGGTCATTCGGTGTATATTGACTTCTACACACATTGCTAAAATGATTGATTTTATCGCATTTTCTGCAATCGCTCCGTATGCTGGACACGTTCCGCTGGTGTGAAGAGCATCACAGTAATTGTAATTTTTCATATCAGTCTTTGTTTATATGATTTGTTTTGGTGGCGTTGACTATAATTGTTAGTATTGTAATTTCGGTTTCTTGACACAAGTTTGGATGTTACTTCATTTGCTAGGAATGTATTGTGTGTTTCTTCTAACGGCTCTATCAAGCGGCAAATATCGGTTGCTGATGTGAGTTTAATATTGTGTTTCATGGACAATTTTTTGTGCATTTCAATATATGTATGAATGACACCAGGGATATTCTGTCACAAGTGAAATAGTCTTCATATCCGGCCGGATATAAACAACTTTTTATGAACTAGCACAAATGACAGACATAGAAGTATACGCTTTAATTTTCATTCTGCTGTGTACCTTTCATACTTGCCATTAACTTTCGGCTTGAAGTGATTTTCCAACGCATTCAAAATTCCTGTAGTTGTTTTTTCGGTCTCCGTTGAAATTTTTAATTGCAGTTTTTTTTTGCTAAGTCAACAGCTATTTTTAAATTTTTCTCATTGTTTTCGAATTATCATCCAATTTTCCGCTTGATGATTTTTTGTGTTCACAGCAGATATTAATTTTTGTTTTTTCACTCTCTGAGGTATTAAGATTGTTGATTGATTCTTAAGTTATTTTCACTGGCACTATTGATTTCTTCCTTTATATTTTCTAAGTCTGACATTTGAAATATCGTTTAATATATTAAATATCTGACCACACCTGAAACCATTGTTTTATCGAACTATTATATAATACTTCAAGTACATGTGTGTATACTACATACTATAACAATGTCAATGTTTTATAATAGACACAGAAATCGTAGTTTGATTGTTTAAGTTCCAACGTTTTGAGTTTTTCATGCAAAGTACTGTGCCATAATCTGCTGGCTTGCTTCAATCCAATTCAAAGGTTTTTCAAGCTTTATTGGGATGGTCGACGTCAATGAATCCTTCCGGCATACATGTACATATATCTCCTCTTTAAGAGGGTAAGGATCTCAGGATTGACCCCAAAATCGCCTGTTTTATTTCACTTTTTTAATATAGACTCAATATGGAACTGGATGCGACAAATCGCACCTTCTTACGACCTCTAAAAGTAGTTTAAAATTTGAGTCAAATTGGAGGAGCAACGCCTGCGACTATGAATGACCCGCTGCACCGTGCTACTCGCAAATCACTTATCCCAATGCTTCCAATCTTCATAGATCCGTTCCAAGATATGACTATTTCTGTTCATTGAATTCATTATTTATTTCTTGTATAAAAAAATTAGAAAAAAAAAATTCCAGCTACAAAATTCTAAAAACTACAGATGCTATAGCTTCTGATTATTGTTTTATTACGTTGGTAGCGCACTTCGTACCTTGTGCTGCAAAAAGTTCGTAACAAAATTAAAAAAAAAAAGTAAAATGTTCTGTATACATAAACGCATGTCTTGTATTTCCTGTATTCTGCACCTTAAATTAGTAAAATTGGCTAAAAGATGTGTATGCAAAGTTTGGTTGAGATCGGTTCAACCGTTTATGAAATATGTTTTCCATAAGAAATACATCATTTCAGCTCCTTAACCTCTTAAGAACTTCGTTTAGAAACTCTATTGAAACATCGAGGTGGTGAAGTTTTAAATCATGTTCTACAGATAAGCCGTATATGTGGCGAAGTGAAGTTTGTCGTATAACGGGTGCATAATTATCCACATGATCAACCCCATATTTGTTACTATATCCTTGCGCAACAAGTCCTGCTTTTTGATGATCTTGATTTATAAACGAATCTGCGACCGGTGGCATTTCGTTCAGCTGGAATTCGCAAAGCGTGCATGCTTCATCAGACAATTGTATTCTTCTTTCATAGCATAATACTCGTATACCATTCTTCTGCTTCCGGTTTTTATTATCCGTGTTTTCTATGAAACGTACTTCACAGGTTTTAATATTAATTCGAGATCCTTTTTTCCACAAACGGTATGATTTTTATTCCTCCCAGTATCCTAGTAAAACATATGTGCATATATGTACTTCGCTCTTAGGATCTAATTTTAACCTATTCTTGGATTTATTCAACACGAAAGCTCTATACCCTATTTCTGACAAGTGTCTAGTTATTGGAAATGAGATTACTTCAAAACTCAGGTATTGTTTGAAGAAGATTTATAGTTTTATGTTTGCTGTATACTATTATATTTAACTTTACAGTTAATATTCCTTCGATTTTTGTAAATTCATTGTTAGCTACTTGAACTTCTCTACTATATTTTGTAACATACGTACTTTACGTTTTGACAAACTTATTTGACTGATGTTGTGTCTCTGCTGAGCAATTTTAATGCTGTAAAAGCGTCTTCGGGTGAACCACCGTTTTAAGCAAAATGTGCCTTGTTCCTATATAACACTACTCGACAATTTCATATGTCTCTTTCGACCGCATCTGTGGCAATTAATCTGAAAATGTCACTTACCTTTGTGTCGATTCTTTTCAATATTCATCTGATGAAGTCTTACTTTTAAAGCCTTAGGGAGGGGGCATCATTTTCCTTTTTCTTATCACTGGCTTCCAGCAAACGGGCTCGTAAGACTTGCAGTGTGGGGAAATCACTAGCTGCATCAAAAGCAGCTTACAAATATTTGTACAACTCCGTTAGGCTATCTAACTGCAACACAGCTAACAAGTCAACATCTAATTTGGCGTTCATCTCGTGCAATTGCGTGACAGTTAAGTTGAAATTTTTTAGGTATTGTTCCATATTTTCCTTAATTGCCCAATTTTGGTAGTTGTTCCTTATCCTTCCATTCTGCCGACTTCACTGCATCAATTGGTTTTTCCTCATTCCTTTCACAAATTTCAGAAAAAGGTTTTTGTGGATAGCAGGCTCCATTTGATATTATATTATCTATTATTATTATATTTTTCTTGACAGCGATGATATCTTAAATAAAAATTTATTCGAATATTTTAGTATTTATATTTAAAATATAAATGAGATCTGGGTCCATAACCTGTTAGAATACTAAAGAATTGTAAAAACACGTGTGGATTGTTGGAAGGTTCAATATCAAAGAGAAATGTTTTAATGCCGGAACAATATAGAAACACATAACGTAAATGGATCTACGTGTAAGTGTTATTTTAAATAACACAAGGTCGAGGTTAGAGGAATCAAAGCTACTCACAACAGTAGGACAGTAGGACATCTCGACAAGGAGAGTCAATCGTAGGGTGTGTGAGATCATAATCCCGAAATACACTGAAAAAAAGAGGGAATAACTCTTGGTTTTTCATGTTGGGGATATGATTGGATTGGATGGCGTATTTAGTCTGGATTCCAAAATTGTATGACATTTGCTAGACTAACGCTTAATTGAGGACAAAAAAAAAATATTTTGTTAAAGAAAGATTCATAGTTATTTCTTTTTAATAAGTTAGACAGTGACGCCGTGTTTGAGACGGATGAACACGCCATTTCGACTAGTGTGAGTGAAACAGATAGAGATCCCAACCTTGTCATTTCAATTCATTTTTTTCCCATCACAGAGCACACAGAACACTACGTTCTCTTGGTATATACTCTCAGGATCGCTTTATACAACTGTTGTTTGTTGCGCGACTAAACGCCATCTACCGATCTTGTATCTTACAACAAATGTTCAAACTGTTTACCTCCAGCGGCAATGCAAGCTCTACATCTTCTTACAAATGATCTGGAGTTGATGTCTTCAACGGCTTCTGCAATTTTTTGGCGCAGCTCGTTTAAATTTTCTATCGGCTTATAATAACTGGTCCCCAGTAAAAAAATCGAGTGGATTTATATCAGGTCAACGGACTGGCCACTGTACTGTGCGAGCATAATGCGCTGAGCAGCCATCCTGTTGATACCCACATGCATGCATAAATATTAAGTGGCACGTCTTCCAATAAATTTGGTAAGTGGTTCTCCAAAAAATCTAAATAAACTTCCGCATTTAAATTCTGCGCAGCTCGAATGGGCCAATAATTCTACCATTCAAAATTCCCGTCCACATGTTTACTTTAAAACGGTACTGTGATCTATCTTCCGATCGAGATATAGACGTATATTTTCGTAGATCTTATTATCTCTAAGCCTAGAGAGCGCATAACGACATTCAATGGTATAGCTAATTTGCTACGTTAATTTAACAGTTTGTAGAAAAGACATGATGTCAGAAGTGGGGTTTAAAATGTGGGTGGCCGTGGCTCAAGTGGTAGTGGACTGGCTTATAAAATGGAAGTGTCGGTGCTCGAATTATTCAAAGACATTCATTTTTTCAGCTAACGAAAATCAAGTAAGATGTAGTTGACTAGAAATCAACAACAAGCCAACATAGGGGAGTTGGAGTATGGGTGGGAGGCTTAAAATTAGGACAAAATTTGATTTCGAAATTACTTGCTAACTTATTTGCGCGTTTTGATTGGTGGAATTTTCCAACCATTTGCAGACACGCATCTTTCCAAGATCGAAATCGCTACTGGCTGGATTATGGAATAACTGGTAAGAATTACACCCTTGCTGGCGAGAAGATAAGTAAAACCCAGAGTCCTTTAATTCACGTCCATTTATTCACTTGTATAATCATAGACAAACTTAACAGAATGATTACGTGTCTTAATAAAGAATGTAATTTTAGAGCACGTTGATTATATTGTACGTGTAATGAGCAATTCATTTTACAAAATTAATTTTAACAATAACCATTCAAATATTACCCGGAAAATTAAATTCTAAGTTGTGTTGCTGTGGTAAGATGTTGGAAGAAAATTGCAGTGACTGATGGTGATGCCACACCGCTTTTTCGAAAAAAATTTAAAATGCAATCAACATCAACGTCTAGGGGGGTGCCTTGGATAAGAATTGGTTTTTCGAAGCTAGATATCTAGCCTACGTTACCATTCGGAAGGTGTCTACGTTAAATCAAGGTGATTCTTACACTTCTGTGGGGCGCCGACTAGAGGAGTTGACATACATAGATGTGTTCTCGGTTGTCAAGTTAGAAGAAGCTTCGCAGGAATCAGTAGGCTTAAATGTGGGGCGAGCGTGAATCGACTTCGGATTCCTTCGGGTATTTGTTTATTGCTGCAATGTGGTATTCAATATCACAAATATCACAAACGAGGGATTGAGTCGCAAAAAACAATAATTTTTTTTCACTCAAATATGTCGAACTTTGTGCCTGAAAAAGTGTTTTTGCGGGGAGTTCTTCTTCATTACTTTAATATGAAGAAAACTGCTGCCGAAAGTCATCGTATTTTGGTGGAAGTTTATGGCGAACATGCGCTAGCTGAGCGAACGTGCCAAAAGTGGTTTGCACGATTTAAAAGTGGTGATTTTGGCTTGGAAGACGATGAACGTCCTGGACAGCCAAAAAAGTTTGAAGATGAAGAACTGGAAGCATTACTCTATGAAGATTGTTGCCAAACACAAGAAGAGCTCGCAGAATCTTTGGGTGTCACTCAAGCAGCCATTTCAAAACGTTTAAAAACAGGTGGATATATTCAAAAGCAAGGAAATTGGGTTCCACATGAACTCAAGCCGAGAGACGTCGAAAGGCGATTTTGCATGTCCGTAATACTGCTGCAACGTCACAAAAGGAAGTCATTTTTGCATCGGATTGTTACTGGTGATGAAAAATGGATCCATAACAACAACCCCAAGCGCAAAAAATCATATGTGAAACCCGGCCAACCAGCCAAATCAACGGCAAAGCCGAATATCCGAATATCCGAATATATGGGTGTGCTGTATTATGAGCTGCTAAAACCGGGTGAAACCATCAATGGACAACGCTGCCGAACACAATTAATCCGTTTGAAGAGAGCAATAGCCGAAAAACGCCCGGAATATGTGACCAGACACGAGGCCATAATTTTCCATCATGACAACGCTCGGTCCCACGTTGCTATTCCGGTTAAGAACTATTTGGAAAACAGTGGATGCGAATTCTTACCGCCCGCCTTATAGCCCAGACCTTGCCCCTTCTGACTACAATTTGTTCCGGTCGATGCAGAACGCCCTCACCGAAATACGGTTCACATCAGAGCAGAATATCAAAAATTGGCTTGATTCATTCTTGGCTGCCAAGGCGGCGCAGTTCTTTTGGGATGGGATATACAAATTGTCAGAAAGATGGGAAAAAGTCATAGCTTCAGATGGGCAATACTTTGAATAATACTATTGTACATGTTTTTCTTAAATAAAGGTTCAAATTTTGAACAAAAAAAAACCGCACGAATTAAGTTATATACCCAATACAATATTTTTGATTTTATAAGGTCGGCGAGTTCTAGACCGATTTACGTAACTCTTCAACATTTTTGACACTGTTTTTAATGATCTAGATTTTGCCTGTAATATAAATCCACGGACACGGAGCGAACGACATCTCCCACTAGAAGCGGTGGATATTTCCACTACTGTGTTGAGTAATCAATGAAAAAAGTCGAATTAGCCAGCGCAATGGAAGACAGCGGTATAGCATCTTACTCTTAAAAGGGGTAAAAACACTTTCGGCCCGCCGAATCTTCGGTCGATAAATCTCTATTCGAATATCAGTAAGATATCACTTAACCATGCCATAGTGAATGCAGACGACTCGGTCGCGTACATATCAAGCCCAAAAATTGAGGTTTACATTTTTCCATAAATAATAATACCACCTAAATTTATCGAATACGAGGACTGGAAATGGAAGGTCAATGAAAACGACGTGGTAGATTAGCAGCACCGGAAAATGAATTAGACCTTTATTATCAAAATAGAACAATGTTTTTGGGTAAGCGAACGAAAACCTTGACATTATTCGTCATATTGTCGTCACTGAACTGGGAGAAACCTCATTTCGAAGGGGGGACCTGTGCACCAGGACATGATTTCCGCTGTGGTTGGGCCAGTGACATCATTCGTCTTATTCACTTCCTGAACAGTCGCTCCTATGGCCTGTACCTTCTCCTGTGGATCTTCGATTACATCATTCATCGTAAGGCATGAAAGGTTGTTTTCATTATGCCTGTAGAATATTTTGTTGTAGAACATACTCGAGTCGTTGGTGCTTACAGCCCGAATTTTATAGTTCCAGTAAGAATTTAAGAAAGCTCAGTAATTATATTTAGTTAATACTCCAGACTCAGTGTCATGCCCTCCGAGTTATGTTTGTCAGTACACTCGCTGTATTAAGTTTTTAGTCTCGGCGGTTTCATTGCGGAACATTTCTTCGCTGTCAGTGTGTCGCTACAGAGATATCATATTACGAGTATTAATGGTTCGTTTTATTGTCTCATCCATTATTCTTATATACCAGTCATTCTCCTAGTTGCAAAATTCTGGTTGGACGGTGATTGGAGCGAGTTCAAGGAGATTGCTTTCGTCAATGTTCTGGAAAAGCGCAATTTTTCCAGTGCTCTTCGTACAGTTATCAGTGAATTTATATTCAACGCAAGAATGTTTAGAATCTCTCCGCTATATTTATAATATTGAAACACCTTCAGGGCTTGCAGCTTAGCTTGTTTTCGTATGGAGCTATTGTCTCGATATGAGGTGACCTTTCCACAGTCGGATATATATGGGTAGTCTGAGCCTGACTCCTGACTCAATTGTTGTTGTTTTGCTATTGCTAATGTTGTTGTTCTGCTATTGCTAATGTTGTTGGGGCCTTCTGCTTTATTCCTCCTATAAGCTTTTCAATGGAATTTGAATGATGTTATAACAGCCTTATCGGTTGATGTCATATGTTCATCGCTTGCCACCTAATAAAAAAACTGGAGCATTCAGCGTCCTTTGTCGGATTTTTGTTTTATTAACTCTCTCTATTATTTATTTTACATTTAACAAAAATAAAAGAGTTGAAGTTCGTTTCCGTGTGGGAATCAAATCCCAAGTCATTTTATCACTTCCACTGAGTCAATGGAGCCCAATTGTGTGTAAATGGGAAACAATTACACTTTCACAGAAATCGAAAGACATCCACACTTTAGAGAAGTCAGCGAACGTTCACACTGGCAAAGGCCAACCCTTTTTGTATGATTTTAATGGTTAGCACACTTTTTTCCATCAGTTTTAACACTGCTTTTTAGAAACTCCACATCTTTGGTCATACTTTTATTCGTGAGGCGTCAGGGAAGTGAAGCAGTTGTCCTCCAAATACATAGTTACAACACATGTAACCATCATAGTTCAATCATATCTACCTGATACCTTTTTAGTACAATTTTAGTAGAAATGGCGTCATGAGAAAGCATAAATTGTCTCCTTTTTTTCGAACCTCTCCAGAACCTACAGTTCTTACGTGTTTTAACGAAAATATGATAACTGCCTTCTAATTGGATGATATTTCTTTTATTAGGATGTCGGATCGATCTTCTTCATTCATTACATGTAAAATTTAAATCAGTATATCGCCGCTTAAATTCCATCAATCAACAGTTTTAAATGTATTGTGATAACCACTTAAATGTGAGCAGCGACAACTAGCAGAAAATGTTGATACTCGAAGACCAGAAGATTTCGATACTGGAATAACAAAGTCTCGACTGGAGAGTGGAATCGAATTTTCTAGCAAATTGGAAATTGTATGGGACGCTGGATGGCGAGGATTGTTCTCGAAGTATGTCATTCGAGTATAAATACCAGCATCCCAAAGGTATGCAAATTAGTTCTAAAGTGTAATTTGAAGTGTTAATTAGGAGAAGTGATTAAGTGGTTTAAGTAAAAGATAAGAAAAGTATAAGTGGTTGAGAAATTGAATTGTACTGAGAGAAAGAATTAAATAGTGAATTGTAACTGTACTGTTACATTGTATTGAAAAGAATAAGTTCTATTATTTGTACCCACACAAACATTTTACATTGGTGTCAGAAGTGGGATAGGACTTATTGTGTGTAAAAAAACAAAAAAATTTTTTCTGACTATTTGAAAAAGCTAGAATGGGTCGAAAACTATTGCAGTTGACCCTTGTCCAACTCAAATCCGAGTTGAACAAGAGAAGCCTCAGCGCCAGTGGAGGAAAAAGTGACCTGGTGCTCCGACTTCAGGAGGCTTTGAACAACGAGGGACATGATCCTGATGCATATTCCTTTGATGTTGACGAGGATGAACAGACAAGTACCGGCAATGACATGGCTGCGATGATGCAACTCCTCTTGTTAAAAATGGACGAACAGAAGAACAGTCTCGACCAACAAAAGAAAAATCTGGAAGAACAGAAGAACAGTCTGGAACAAAAAATGGACGAGCAGAAGAGCAGCATTGAACAAAATTTCAACGAACAAACCAACAATCTGCACGGTCTTCAACAGAAAATGGATGAACAAAAGAATAATCTGGAAGAACAAAAGAACATTCTCCAGCAAAAATTCGAAGAAATCGATGACAAATTTGAAAGAATAGAGAAGAACGTTGATGACAAATTTGATAGAATAGAGAAGAACGTTGATGACAAATTTGATACAATAGAGAAGAATGTTGGCGAAAAATTCGAAGAAATGGACAGCAAAGTTCAGCAACTGGCAAAAGAGCTCGACACAGTGCGAAAACAGAAACTGCGAGAATGTTCTTTAAGCGGTCCAAGGAGAAAAGAGTTGAAGCCTCCCTCATTCGATGGCCAGACCTCATGGTCTACCTATAAGAAGCAGTTTGAAATGGCTGCCTGTGCAAACGACTGGGACAATGAGGAAAAGTGCTTTGCCCTAACAATGGCCTTGCACGGTCCTGCAGCAGAATTGTTGCAAACAGTAGACATCGAAAAGCATAAAGATTATGCGACTTTAGTGCAGGCTATCGAGAAACGGTTTGGGGACAGCCACATGCAGGAGGTCTACAAGGTCCAATTGCAAAGCCGAACACAGCAAAGAGGAGAAACACTGCAGCAGCTCCAAGCAGACGTGAGTAGACTTGCACATCTGTCATACCCCACCGCAGGCCAGGAAATTATCGACGAAATGGCAAAAGATGCATTTATCAGGGAAATTGCAGATTCGAAGCTACAGTCAGCAGTAAGGATGGCCGGGAAAAGAACCCTTGCTGAAGCACTTGCCTTCGCTCTGGCGATGGAAGCAGCCAATCAGGCTTCCAGGGGAACACATTTCGTCAGGGAAGTAGCATCTGTCGAATGTTCCTGCACAAGAATTAGTGCCGAGGAACGAGATACTCGACGGGATAGACGAATAATGCGCTGCTGGAATTGCAATAAAATAGGACACCTTCAAAGGCAGTGTAAAGAACCGGTGCGACGAAAAGACTGCCCTCACTGTGGTGACAAGCAAATAGAGGAAGAAACCCGCAGAAACAGCTATCAAGAAGCCGGTCAACCTTCCCGAAATCATCAGTCGGGAAATGCAGTCGGGTAGCAGGAGTCGACGGCCCCAGGACCATCACCCAAGTCTCGCTGGCAAAACGATGCAGCGAAAGCCTTCTAGTAGAAGTAGTCAGTGGAAAAGAAAAATGGATGGCAACAATAGACACCGGTGCCACGGCCTCAATCATCAGGAGGAATCTTGTGCAGAAGTCTTGGCTGCATAACACTAGCAGTTGCAGCTTGCGAACAGTTACAGGAGCAACGATTAAGGTATATGGTGAAGTCCGCATAAAAATCCAACTGGCCGGAATAACATTCACCCACGCGTTTCTGGTAGCTGACATATGTGACGAGTGCATCATTGGTACAGACTTCATGAGAGAACATGGACTTGTAGTAGACTTGGGGGCACAAACCCTGAAATACGGAAACATGGAGATACCAATGATATACGGAAACGCCAATACCACAGTCTCAAATGTCGTTATCTGCAGCAACCAGAGTCTAGAGCCTTCGTCAGAAGCAATTTTGTGGGCAGAAGTGGAAGGTGGTCCTGGTAGCCACCGATTCTATTTGATGGAGCCAGAAAAGAAAAGAGACTTCATGGTGGGAAAGACCTTAATGGAACCAAAGAACACCATGGTTCCTGTAAGGATTCTAAATCCAAAGACATTCAGTGTAAAGGTGAAAAAGGGGGAGATAGTGGGAAAATGCGTACCTGTTGAGGCTATATCGACCACAACGGATAAAAAGGGTGCAACACCGGTCACAACAGTTCAGAGCATAAAAATCAAGAACAAAATTCTCAGCCTCTGTAATCTGGACGAAGATCAGCGAATCCTGGCAGAAAAACTAATCGGTGAGTACGCTGATATATTTGCTACACAAGACGGAGAATATGGACGTACGCATATTGTTCAACACCACATTGACACCGGAGACGCTCGACCAATCCGTCAACCTGCAAGGCGTCTTCCATTGGCAAAGCAAACAGAAGTTGCCGAAATGATGTCGAAGATGAAAGCTGAGGGAGTGATTGAAGAATCGCAAAGTCCGTGGGCATCTCCAGTGGTCCTCGTGAAGAAGAAAGATGGCAGCACGAGATTTTGTGTAGACTACCGACGTCTCAATGATGTCACTAAAAAGGACAGCTACCCACTTCCGAGAATCGATGACACTTTGGATATGCTTTCTGGAGCGAAATGGTTTTCAACGCTTGACTTGAAGAGCGGTTACTGGCAGGTAGAGATAAATCGTGCTGATCGTGAGAAAACTACCTTCACTACAGGAAGCGGTCTGTGGCAGTTTGCAGTGATGCCGTTTGGACTGTGCAACGCTCCGGCCACCTTCGAGCGACTAATGGAACGAACATTGCAAGGACTCACCTGGAAAACCTGCCTAGTATATTTGGACGACGTTATCGTCATAGGTAAGACGTACGAGGAGCACCGCGAAAATCTAAAAGAAGTGTTTGAGAGGCTACGAAGTGCTCATTTAAATCTCAACCCAGAAAAGTGTGCCTTGAACGGATCCTGACAAAATCGAAGCCGTGAAAAGTTGGCCTTCTCCAAAAGATAAACACCAACTGAGAAGCTTCTTGGGCCTCGCCACGTATTACAGAAGGTTCGTAAAGGATTTTGCTGGCATTGCAAAGAGCCTGCATCAACTTACGGAAAAAGGCCGACAGTTCAGGTGGTCTGGAGAATGCGAAAAAGCATTTCAAGAACTGAAGCGACAGCTGTGCAATGCCCCCATCTTGGGTTACCCCACGCCCGGAAAAATGTTCATCGTGGACGCAGACGCTAGCAATGTTGGGGTCGGAGCTGTGATCTCCCAAGTTCATGACGGTCAAGAGAAAGTGGTCGCATATTACAGCAAAGTACTGTCCAGACCGAAACTACTGTGTAACCCGGCGCGAGCTTCTGGCTTTAATTCTGGCTACGAAGCATTTCCATAAGTACCTCTACGGACAAAAGTTCATTCTCCGGACAGACCACGCAGCTCTGAAATGGTTACTCCAATTTAAGAACCCTGAAGGCCAAGTTGCAAGATGGATCGTGCAGTTGCAGGGCTACGACTTTGAAGTGCAACACCGCAAGGGAACACTCCACTCAAATGCTGATGCTCTCTCTCGTCGGCCGTGCGGAGTAAAATGCGAACATTGCAATCGTAAAGAAGCAAAAGAACAGGCAACTATCCAAGTGATCAGGACTGAGCCAATAGAGGGTTGGAGTATAGACGAAATCCGTTCCTCCCAACAGGCAGACAATGACATCGAACCAATATTGGCCTGGAAAGAACACGAGGAAAGACCAAGCTGGCAGCAGGTATCAGATCGGAGCCAAACTCTGAAGGCATACTGCATAGCCATCGACATCGCTGGGCCGTTTCCTGAAACCTTTAATGGAAACCGATATACTCTCGTAGTCATGGATTACTTCAGTAAGTGGCCGGAAGTATTTGCCATCCCAAATCAAGAGGCTAAGACCGTAGCCGAACAAATAGTCAACAACTGTTTGAGCAGATTTGGGGTCCCAATGGAGCTGCACTCTGATCAAGGGCGAAACTTTGAATCAAAAGTCTTCCAGGAAATATGCCAATATTTGGGAATAAGAAAGACAAGGACAACGCCACTACACCCTCAATCTGATGGAATGGTCGAGCGATTCAATCGGACCTTGAATGAGCATCTATCTAAGGTTGTCAGCAACTGCCAGCGGGATTGGGATCGACACATACCCCTCTTCTTAATGGCCTACCGAAACGCGGTCCATAGCTCAACAGGGCACACACCATCCGAGATCTTATTTGGTCAAACAATTCGGTTGCCAAGTGAAGCAAAATTCGGATCCCCACCGACGGAGCCCAAAGAGGTGAACGAGTACGTGAATGACTTACGCAGCAGGATTCGTAAATTGCATGAAGACACCAGAGAAAAGATGAACCTAGCAAGCAGCCGCATGAAAACTAGGTACGATATCAGGGCGAAATCTTCCGGTTTCTACGAAGGAGATCTGGTTTGGCTGTATAATCCTCAGCGTAAGAAAGGCAAATCACCAAAATTGCAACAGGACTGGGAAGGTCCATACAAGGTGATAACCCGCATTAATGACGTTGTCTACCGGATCCAGCGTGGGGATCGAGGAAAATTGAAAGTGGTCCATTTGGATAGAATGTGTCATTTCAACGTGATGCTGAATGACGAAGTTGTTCGGGACGAACAACTGTAGGGAGGGAGCAATGTGATAACCACTTAAATGTGAGCAGCGACATCTAGCAAAAAATGTTGACACTCGAAGACCAGAAGATTTCGATACTGGAATAACAAAGTCTCGACTGGAGAGTGGAATCGAATTTTCTAGCAAATTGGAAATTGTATGGGACGTTGGATGGCGAGGATTGTTCTCGAAGTATGTCATTCGAGTATAAATACCAGCATCCCAAAGGTATGCAAATTAGTTCTAAAGTGTAATTTGAAGTGTTAATTAGGAGAAGTGATTAAGTGGTTTAAGTAAAAGATAAGAAAAGTATAAGTGGTTGAGAAATTGAATTGTACTGAGAGAAAGAATTAAATAGTGAATTGTAACTGTACTGAATAAAGGGATTTGTATTGAAAAGAATAAGTTCTATTATTTGTACCCACACAAACATTTTACAGTATGCATGTGTCATATGTATAATACATGCACATATAAACACACAAAAAATGACTGCTTCCGCATTTATATTTATTTATATTTTGTTTTGTAAACAGTTAATGATTTATTGGTGAGTACTAATTGGCCCGTTGAACTGTTAAGACATTCAATCTATCTGTGCGGTACTAAAATCAGTGTATAAAACATAAAGGCAAAATTCCTAAGAGGAGCCGGTCACCCAAGTTTGAAGACAATATCTTGTCTTCAAACAATAAAACTAAAAAAATGAATTCTCTTGGGGATAACTCCAGATCAAACTTCTATCGCCCTCTACAATGTTTAGACGATTGAGACAATGACAGTGATGATGTAATGATTCAGTCAAAAAGCGTTTTCTAAATAACAGCTAAAATACCACCAATATGTGTTCTTCGAAAAACCAGTGCTGAAATCCTATCGAAATGCCCGTCGAAACATTAAAATAGGAACTAACATCACTAGACCTAAAAGTGCATAACATTAAAACAATTAAAAATAACTATGGTGGATACAGCGATGTATTCTATATAGTATTTTTGGAGTGTGGTTCAATTAGATTAAACGAACTTAATCAAAATGTTCGATCAGTTTTAAGAACCCAAGTCAAGTGGGACTTCGCTCGAAGGCAACGCATCAAAATCACGCAATGCTGCTATAATTGCCAAATGTTTGGTCATGGCGAGAAAAATTGCCATATAAAGACACATTGCGGAATATGCGCTGAAAATCATCATACTGATGAGTGTAAATCCGCAAATATTAAGTGTGCAAACTGCAATAAAACCCACAAATCAAACGATCCAGCATGTGAAAACCGCATATCGTTCAATAATATAAGAGACCCGCTGTCACTTAGAAATAGTACTCATTTGGCTAGGAATATTACCCAGAATAGTCACCAACAGCCTCAAGGTTTCGTTTCAAACATCAACGAGTTTCCTGCTCTTACGTCGCTTAGGAAAAGCTCCACTAAACCGATTGCCCAAACAACAACTCCAACCAACATTCGCCCTAATGTGTGGATCAATAGGAGCAACAACATTATACCTGTCGCTGCATCAACGCCAACTAGTGAGCTTTTCTCAATTGAAGAAATCAACGCTCTCACCACTGAAATGATTACTCGACTTGCGAACTGCAACACAAAAGCAGACCAATTCAATACCACCACACAATTAGCGATTAAGTATTTGTACCAACAAGGTAAATAAATATGAATAATGGCCTGAATATTATGTGTTGGAATGCTAGCGGCATTCGCAATAAAGCGTTAGAATTTCTTGCTTTCTTAAGTTCTCATAACATTGACGTAGGTTTAATCACAGAAACATTTTTTTTTTTGTTATAATGAGCGCGCGCTCAAGGGGTTTGAGTACCCTTAAGGTGATTGTACACAGCGCGGGCAAAACATGTCTCGATCAGAATGTAAAAAAATTATCATACAGCGAATATAAGTTCTATCGTGTAGATCGAAATGACAGAAGGGATGGTGGTGTTGCATTGCAGTTAAAAGAACAATAAAACGCAAAGTACTTCCAGTTGTCAACACTAAATTAATAGAGAACATAGGAGTCGAAATACCCTTTACCAATGGTCGGTCTTTGAAAATATTTTGTGTTTATTTTCCGGGTGGGTGTATTTCACGACAAAAACTTATCGATCTGAATCACGACTTGCGCGAATTAATTCGAATCAAAGATATCTTTCTCATAGGAGGAGATCTCAACTGTAGGCATAGGTATTGAGGTTGCTATGAAATGCATGGGGTAACATTCTTGCTGACTTGCATTTACGACACCCACTTCATATACTATTTCTTCCATACCCAACCTACATTCCATCGAACCAACGTGCCAACCCGTCAACGTTAGACCTATTTCTTACGAATACGTCAGAACTTTTTACACAACCTAATGTGATAAATGATCTAAGCTCAGACCATTTACCAGTAAAATGTAGTACTGTTTTGTCACCAATTTAGACAAACAATTTAGTTTTCAATTACCAGAAAGCTAACTGGAACTTATTTAAAAATAAAATGTGTGTCAAATTAACAAACTGGCAGGAAATTTTGCCTGAAGAAATAAATCCGAACCAAATTGACGAAAGTGTGAGTTATTTCACAGACTCGGTACTGGAGTGTATTAACCATTCTGTACCTAAAAAAGTTAATCGATGAAACAAAACAGATGCGCTCCCGCGTCATATTTTAGAAACTATTAAAATCAGGAATTTTGCTAGGTCGAGATGGATAAGAACTAGAGATAATATATTCTTGATACTAGTCAAAACCTTAACAGCAAGAATTAAAAAAAACTTATTTTGATTTTCACAAACCAAAAATGGAATTTTAAACTCCAAGGCTTAGAAAAACAGAGCAAACCCTTCTGGAACATTGTGAAGGTTATTAAACAAAAAAATCACACTATCCCTGCATTGAAAGAGGGCAATTTAGTTCTACTTTCGAATGAAGAAAAAGCTAACGCTCTGGCAAAAGTGTTCTATACGATCCACTCAATTGGTAGAAACATAAACAGCAACGACGAAAGCTTAGTGCAATAGACCATACGGCTCATAAACTCCCAAGCATTAACGATAGATGAAGGCGAATGCATATCAGTAGAAGATATAGAAACTGTCATAAAGAACTTAAAAAACTCCAAGTCCCCAGGTTTAGATGGAATAAAAAATGTGTTTTTAAAGAACCTCCCAAAACGCGGCATACATATCTTGCAACGCCTCTTTAACTGCTGTATAAAACAAGGTTACAATCCTAAAACATGGAAAACGTCCAAAATAATACCCATTCCCAAGCCAGGAAAAAACGCACGTCTGGCGAGTAGCTATCGTCCCATAAGCTTACTAAGCTCAGTGAGTAAATGTTTCGAAAAAATTATCAAAACTAAATTAGCAACACATGTAGGTATGTACAATATACTACCTCCGCAACAATTTGGCTTCAGGCCACACCATTCCACAGTGCATCAAAATTCACCGCATCACGAAACATATCAAAGATAATTTAGCTGTAAGGAAAAGTACTGGTATGATCCTTCTGGACGTAGAGAAAGCGGTCGATACAGTTTGGCATGAGGGTTTGCTCCACAAGCTTCACAATCTTAATTTTCCGCTGTACTTAATAAAAACTATACAGTCCTTTTTGTCTGGCAGGAAATACATAGTCTATGTAAATAATTACAGGTCAGAAAGTCTCTCAATTGATGCGGGGGTACCTCAAGGCTCAGTACTTGCACCAACCCTGTACAACATTTTTACACACGACTTTCCATCACTGAACACATGTGAAGCTGCAATCTTTGCGGATGACACTTGCATTTATGCTTCAGATTCATTAGGTTGTAACATAGTAACCAAATTGCAATCTGGAGCAAATGAAGTTGAAACATATAACATATGCCAATAAATGGAAGATTACATTAAATGCTTCAAAGAATCAGGCTGTCTTTTTTACACGAAAAGAAAAGCCTGTTTCTTACCAAGCAACAAAATTATATTAAACAACATTCAAACAGATTGGAAATCAAGTACCAAGTATCTTGGTGTGCACTTAGATAAAACACTTATATTTAGTCTTCATGTTCAAGAAACCATTAAAAAGATTAACCTGGCTATAAAAATGTTATACCCATTTATTAATCGAAAATCAAATATGAGTTCTGAAAATAAACTTGTTATTTTCAAAGCAATTTTCCAGCCGATTATGTTTTATGGCTCACCTGTGTGGGGTAAATGTGCAAAAAGCCACATCAGAAAATTGCAAGTAGCCCAAAATAAGTTACTGAAAATGATTCTTAACCTGCCTTGGGATTTTTCGACCGATGATCTCCATTTAACTTAAAAAATCGAAAAAGTTCCTATTAGATTACATAAATTATTCGAGCGCTATCACCGGTCTTGCACCTCAGCTGACAACCACTTGATTTCAAGTCTACTGAACGAATCGTAATATATTTATCATACCTGTCATATACTTAATCGATTATTTTTTAATCTGTACAATTATTGATTTGCGTATATATTTGTTCTATTTATTAATCATTTATTTATTTATATATTTATACATACATATTTATATATTTACTTATTTATTTATTTATTTATTCATCTCGTTATTTAATTATTTATTTATTCATTTCGTTAATAATTAATTAAATAATTAATTAATTTATTTATTTATTTGTTTATATTTTGTATATTTATGGAAGTGTTTTAATTATAATTGATAAATAACTCGTGTTTGAATATTTCAATTGTTAAACCTTACGAGTATGTTGAATGTTACTTGAAATCAAGCATAACATCACCACCCCCTTTATTTCTTTGTAAAGTCCAATTTGTAAAGAGGTTTTTCATCAGCATTTCCTCTGAACATAAGTCAAAGATATGTTACACTTTTTTCAAGAAGTGTATATATTGTCAGTAGTAAGGTTACAATAATAGTTTTTTAAGAAATATGTAATTTATGCTTCGAATTATAATAAAATGTGATGCTTTATTGGTTTTTCCACAAAGAAGAATTATGTAAAAATAATTATTATTTATGTATCTAAGAGATTTCCAATTTATTTTTGAAGTAGATTAATCAACATTGCTTTGTTATTTTAAGCTCACGAGTATAAAATAAACTCTGGGTGTAAAATTTAGGTTGGTCTGGACAAATAAAAATAAGATTTATACAATAATATAATATATAATTTGTATTTAAAATATGATATTTTATTATTGCTTAGGATTTACATGGTTCAATAGAAACTTGTCCTGGTGAAGACATTTTGGCTGATGATCCGAAGGAATTAAAAGTGACTCTAATGATTCATCAGAAGCATGCGCTGGCGTGGATGATTTGGCGAGAGAGCCAAAAACCAAGAGGAGGAATTTTGGCTGATGATATGGGCTTAGGTAAGTACTGGTTCTGTATATATAACATATCTATACACATAAATGCGTATTAACCTATTTAATTTTATTTTAGGAAAAACATTAACAATGATATCACTGATCCTTTCATCCAAAAATAGGGATGTGAATCGTTTACAAGATTCATTTGACGAGGAAAACGATGACAACGTTTGCCTGCCATCTAAAAATCGCACAATTTGTAAGTATGATTATACCATGCATGAATTTTTGATATGAAACTAGATATATTCGTAGTTCCAATTTACAGAAGTTTAAGTATATTATTTTAAAAGTGTACATTTTTTGAGCTTTATAGACAATATAATGCAAATAAGCTCTATCATGCAAAAATTTATAAATTGAAGGCAAATCTATTCAGAAATCGAACTCGTACAATTTTAATATTATAATACACATATATAGGTATGTGGGATTGGGGTCAAACAGACAGACGAATAACATTATGCGCTAACATAATAACAAACAAGCGACAAGATCATACGATACTCAACGAAGAGAACAAATCATGAGACAGAACGAACGGTTTACGATCAGGCGACCAAACGGCTGATAACAGACAACGACGTAGGTCAACGAAGAGGACAGTTACAACGCACAGGCAGAACATACTCGTATAACATATTCATACAACAAAGAATTACATACGCACACACGAACATACAGACAAAGAGGACGAGAGAAACAAACCACTCAGCAGTCAATCGTCATCAAACGTTTCGAGGAGTCGGTCGTGTACTTAACCCAACGATATTAGAAAAATAAAGTTCAATGAATTTGGGAGTTGAAGTTTGTTTTTTTTATTTATTTGAGTAAAAATGTCCAGTCCTACAATTGGGGGCTCGTCCGGGATCCACTAAGATCCTCAAGTGCGGTTTAGTGCGAAAAGATCCACAAGATTTGGACATTTTTTTAAATAAAAAACAGTGTGCGAAAGCGAAAAGTTTTTTTTTGCAAAATAGAACAAAAAAAAAAGAAACGCAAAACTCTAGGGTGTACGCGATAAATAAGAACGGTGAAATAATTGCAACAACGGCGACACCAATCCCGTTGGTTGACAAAGTGAGCGTGCGCATAAAATAAAAGACAATAAAACATAAAGGGCATCAGCCGGATAACGGTCGACACACCGAAAGTGAGTCAAATCCTCGAAGCATCGTGGTCAAGAACGGTGAAAAGTCGTCCGTGGTTGTGTGCCCCAACGAGAGCAGTGTCGGAGTCCAGAAGAAGGAGAAACTGTTGCTGCAGAAGAGTTGCGGAACGAAAGAAGAAGAAGAAGAAATCTCCAGAAATTTGGGTTCGCTGTATTTGTAGAGTTGCCGTTGAGCAGCATAGTAGTATTTTTTGTATTTTCAATTTTTTTTCAATTTACTTATTTTCCTCACATCTATTTACCGCTCCTCATTTTTTTTATTATTGATTAATTATATTGTATTGGTATCCTTGATTTTGATCATCGATTTGTATTTGAATTTATATTTTCTTTTATTCCTGAATTGTTGTATTTAATCATTTCAATTATGGATCTTGAAACGGTTTTGGAGTTGACTGTTGAGGGTTTGCGCGACCAACTGACACAGGTACAGTTACCGACTGACGGACGTAAAGCGACGTTGCAAGACAGGCTCCTAGCACATTTCGGCTTGACTCGTGAGGAAGAGGGTATTCCGGGTGAAGAGGAAGAAGTCGACGAAAGAAGTCTGACATCCGCTGGCGAAATGTTAGAGCGCGGTTCGTCTGATTCACATCCTGTATCGTCATCAAGTGATATGAGAATGCGTAGCATGTGTACTTTTCGGGACATCGAGGATTCACTTTCAACCTACGATGGAGTTAGCCACCCTGATGTTAACACTTGGGTAGATAATTTCGAAGACAATGCCGTTACAGTTGGGTGGAATGCGTTGCAAAAATTTATCTACGGGAAACAATTGTTGAAGGGGGGCGCGGCAAAAATGTTCGTTAGGAGTCAGACAGGTATTCGCAATTAGGAAGCATTGAAGTCAGCATTGGTGAGAGAATTCGGCAGAAAGGTATCATCAGCCTAAGTACACCGGAAGCTAACTAGCAGAAGAAAGCAGACGTCTGAGTCCGTAAGGGAGTACCTGTATGCACTGATGGAGCTAGGACAGCCTATTCAGTTGGACGAGGAGAGCCTCGTTGATTACTTCGAGCGCGGATTGCCGGACAGCGCAGAGCATAAAACTCTACTTTATCAAGCCAGGAACGTGGATGAATTAAAACGGAAGCTGTACGTGTGGGAAAAGATGCGTGGTTCCAATTTCCCGCCGCCAAGCTTGAGAGGGAGATATTGGCCACGTAGCCAGCCATCGGTTGACTCAACGCCAACAGCTAGTCGGAAACGCTGTTTTAAATGCGGAGAGCCTACGCATCTTGCGCGAGAATGTACGCAGGAGTCATTCAAATGTTTTCGGTGTGGACTACCAGGTCATCGGGCGAGTATGTGTAGAGACGGGCAGACACCGAAACCAAAGATAAAAGCAGAACGCAGCCGTGTAACTATCGCATCAACGGAGAACAAAGCTGAATCATGGCCAGAGGTAAGAGTTAGTCTCGCGATTGGATCAAATCGAGTATTCAAGGATATTGATGTGAGTGGAGTCAAGTTATCAGCGTTGTTGGACACCGGCAGCGACATCTGCCTAATCCGACACGACAGCTTGTTGTCAATGGACTCCGTGACGTTGGATCAGAGTAAAAGAAATTTATTGGGCATCGGGCAAGGACGAGTGACTATGCCGGGAAATTTCTGGGCAAATTTGCTGGTGGACGGCATAGAGTTGAGGCTCAATTTTCACGTAGTAAAGGAGAGAGATATGCAGTATTCGGCAGTTTTGGGTAACCTCATCGACGTTGATCTTGTAGTAACCACTGATGGCGTGGAGTTTAAGAGCAAAGGGAATTCGTCGCATACGGCCATTGAAATTGAAGAAGTTCCGAGAGTTGCCGGAAGAGTAGTTGATGTTGGAAAGAAGGCCACGTGTGATATTGAAGTAGCTATAAGTGTTGTTCAAGCTGTTGGAAGACCTGCTAAGATGGTCGAGGAGTAAAGGCCAAGGCCCATAGAATCCGTTGCGTGAATTGCGTCGACTGACAGCTCGATAGAATATACACGTTGTTATGGAAGCAGGCCCATAAACAAAGGCTATGACGGAACGGACGGATAAAGTAGATTTAATTTCTACTTTTCAATCCGTTGGCAGTTCACACATTCACACATTGAGGACCATACTTTTACATATTGAGGTTCACGCATTCACAAATTGAGAGTAAGCACTTTCATTGGTGGAGACATTGGGAGAATGAAGAGAAATTGTCATAGCTTGAAAGAAAATATTGAGATTAAATGATATATAAATTTTTTTGTTTCGTTTCGTTCGTTATTCTGCCAACGTATGCCACGGATTCTATGGGACTGTCATTTCAATACATTAACGTCAACCTATCCGGCATCGTAACGGACGCAACGGATTCTATGGGCCGGAGCCTTTAGATGAACCGGAGGTCAGCACAAGTCACCCAACTAGTGCTGAGGTTGAGATGAAGGACCTGCTATGTGAGTTCCAAGGTATTTGCTTGTCGGTGAATGAAGATCTGTCGGAGATTTAAATTGAAGTCGAGCACTTGGATGTTGAAAAGCAGTCAGCACTAATGGATATGATCAAGAAGTATGTACCGAAGAAAACCAAGGAGGTACCAGTCCAAATAAAACTAATATTGACGGACGAGATCCCAGTCTACCAAGGTCCAAGACGATTGTCTTATGCGGATAAAGAAATTGCACTAGAGCAGCTAAGCAAGTGGCTAGCGGAACGGATTGTGCAACCAAGTACATCCGAGTACGCGTGGCCAATAGTACTAGTATCCAAGAAAGACGGGACCAAGAGATTGTGCTGCGACTACAGAAAAATAAACGCGAAGATAATAAGAGACAATTTCCCTATTCCCCAATTCTACCTTCGGTGGAGAAGACAATAGCAGTTGATACCTTTTCAGTACCGCGGGATAGAAAAGCGCTTCAACGCTTCCTAGGCCTGACCTCTTACTTTAGGAGATTTATCGAGGGATACGCTCTTCTGACTAAACCATTATCGGACTTGCTGCGTAAGAGAAAGAACTTCGAGTGAGGAGTAGAACAAGTAGCAGCGTTCCTGCAACTTAAGACAGCGCTCGTCAAAGCACCTGTTCTTAAGTTATTCAACCGGAAAGCTGAGACCGAGATCCATGCAGACGCAAGCAAATATGGATATGGAGCACTACTATTGCAAAGAGATTGCGAGGATGAACAATTCCACCCAGTGCAGTACATGAGTCGAAAAACATCAATGACGGAGGAAAAATACTACTCGTGTGAGTTGGAAGTGTTGGCCATCATAGAAGCGCTCAAAAGGGGGCGAGTGTACGTGTTAGGATAGTGACCGACTGCAATGCGTTCACTATGACGACGAGTAAGAAGGATTTACCGGTACGAGTAGCGACACGGGCGCTATTCCTCCAAGATTTCCACTATGAAATCAAACATCGCTCTGGTAACAAGATGGGGCACGTGGATGCTTTAAGTCGGGTGTCTTGCCTCATGCTGGAAGATGCGCTCAGTCACCGCCTGAAGGAAGCTCAGCTGAAAGACAATTGGATTAAGGCAGTGCTAGAGAGGCGTAAATACCATGGCTTTTTCATCAAATCAGGAGTCCTGTGTAAAGATCCGGTCAACGAGAAGATTGGTACCAATCGCAATGGAGAAAGAAGTCATCGACATGGCGCATCAATAGGGACATTTTTCCACCAAGAAAACTCAGGATTTAGTCGAACAGAAATTCTTCATCCCAGATGTAGTGACGAAGGTCAAGGACGTAGTTCGAGGATGTGTAAAATGCATCATCATGGAGTCGAAGGCTGGAAGGAAGGAAGGTTTGCTGAATCCCATCGACAAAGAGGAAGAACCATTGAGGACATACCATCATACCATTTACATCCTACCGGCCCAACCAATCGAATGCTACCAATTGATCAAATAATTGACTTATCTGATCCTCTCGATGATATCATCGTATTCGGCGATTTCAATCTACCTCAGCTGCACTGGACTCAATCAGATGATGAACCTTTTTTTATCGCTAACCCTATCTCGAGGAAAGAATGTCTCTTCTTGGATGAAGTCACAGACTCTAGCTTATGCGAAGTTAGTGGGCCTCTAACTATATGGGTAGGCAATTAGACCTCATTTTCACCACTGACCCCATAAACTCCTCTGTCTCGCTCTGTCCCCTTTCACTATCGACCATTGATAACTTTCACCCACCACTTCTTCTTTCTCTTTTCCACCACTCTCCTTTCCGCCCCACACCATCTACAGCTACCACTTCTTACGACTTTCAAAAAGCGAATTTCTGCAAAATGAACGCATATCTTAATAAGTGTTCTTTTGATTTCGCCAATATGCCCCTAAAAAGTGCTCTCTCTATTTTCTACAGAGAGTTATTCAATTCTATTTCTCTCTATGTCCCCTTTTCGAATAGGACCTCTTCTACGAGCCCCCCGTGGTATAATCGTTAACTTCGCTCTTTACGTAACAAAAGAAACAAGTTATGGGCAGTTTTCCTCCGATCCAACTCTTTTGCTGACTATTCAAACTATCTCGGGTCATACCTTCAATGCGCCCAGCTCTATAAGTTTCTCTATCAGCGATACCTTGATAATGCGCAATCAAGGCTTATAAATGATCCTAAGTCTTTCTACCAATTCGTTAACTACAAAAAAAAATGACGGTTTCCCTCCATCCCTCTCATACGAAAACATATCATCAACAGATCCGCATACCATATCCAACTTTTTTGCTGCTTTCTTTAAGCAATCTTTTGTCGATAATTCCTTCGTACCGGATCCCTATTATTTCAAATACCTACTTAACTTCCCCATTGGCCCCACTATTTCTCAAGCTTTGATCATACAGTAATAGAAAACAAATTACAACAACTTAATGATGAATACTTACCCGGTCCAGATGGTCTTCCATCCATATTTCTTAAAAAGTGTTGCTCAACTCTTTCCCGCCCCTTTTGCAAATCTCTTCCGATTATCGCTCTCTCAAGATGCATTTCCACAGATATACAGATATGGAAGTCCTCTTTCATAACAACCATACACAAAAAGGGATTAAAGAGCGAAGTCACTAATTACCGCCCTATAGCTAAACTTTCTCATATACCCAAACTCCTCGAAAGCATTTTGCATGAAGCCTTAAGCTTCCAGTGTAAATCTTTTATTTCCCTCAATCAACACGGCTTTCTGAAGGGGAGATCAACTACCACTAACCTCGTAGAATTCGTGTCCTCTATTCTCTCAGCCTTAGAAAGTGGTAAAGAAGTTGACGTTATAACAACTGATTTCAGTAAGGCTTTTAACAAGATATCTCATAAACTAATCCTGTTCAAATTGTCCGTCCTAGGCTTTGAACCCATTTTGCTTAAATGGATATCTTCTTACCTGGATAATCGTTTTTATAGTGTTCGTTTCAGGTCTGTCCTATCGGCCCCTTTCTTAGCCACTTCAGGTGTTTCTCAACGTAGTCACCTAGGTCCACTCCTCTTCATCCTAACTATTAACGACCTTCAAATGCTCATTCAACACTCAACACCTTCTCTCTATGCTGACGATACCAAATTTTTTAAACAAATTTCCTCACAACAAGACTCCACCCTCCTTCAAATAGATCTAAATAGTTTTTCCACCTGGTGCATCAAGAACTGCTTAGAACTCAATGTCTCCAAATGTCAGTCGATTACTTTCTCACGTAAGTGCAAGAAGTCTCCTCAACGAATTTACCATCTCCACGGCCAACCTATACCCCTTGTTGAATCTATCCGCGACCTTGGCATATTATGCGACAGGCAGCTTAATTTCCGCTCGCATATTGATGAGATAATTTCTAAAGCAAACTCATCACTCGGCTTCGTAAAAGATGGTCCAAAGAATTCTGCAACCCGTACGTGACCAGATCACTATACATCACTTACGTTCGCCCCCTTCTCGAGTACGCTAGCCAAGCGTGGTGTCCCTTTCAACGAGTTCATGTATCTCGTATTGAGAGGATCCAGCGTCGTTTTCTTCGATTTGCTCTTCGAGGTCTACCTTGGAACGATCCTCTAATCTTACCTCCCTACCGAGACCGTCTCAAACTCATTAACCTGAATACCCTTGAGGAACGAAGGGACGCAGCAGACATTCTTTTCATTCACCGACTCCTCTCAGGCTCCGTCGATTGCATGCCTCTTTGCAACTCCATTTTCTTTAACACTAACCCTCGTAATCTACGTTCCACCCGTCTCTTTTATCTACCTATCCACCGCACCACATATGGCTCTAAAGAACCAATCTCCCGTATCCTGCGTAAGGTAAACTCAACCTTTCCGTTTTCGATTTTAATCGCAGCACACTTTCCCTCAAGTTCGATCTCCTTCACCATCCTTAGCTTTAAGCCCTAGTAAACCTTATTTTATTAGTTTTTTAAGCTTGTATTAAGCAAAATAAATGGGGGCGTCAGCCCCCACCACGTTCTCCAAATTCGTGTGGCTCTACCCAACTAAAAGTACGGGGACAGGAGAAGTCATCAACAGTTTGAAGAAGCAAGCTGCGACATTCGGTAATCCCATACGAATTATTACGGACAGAGGGACAGCCTTTACTGCCAACGCATTTAAGGACTATTGTGAGGAAGAGAATATTCGACATTCGCTAATAGCAACAGGTGTCCCGCGAGGTAATGGACAGGTTGAAAGGATGCACAAGATTGCAATACCAATGTTGGCGAAGTTGTGCACGGGAAATCCGAAGAATTGGTACAAGCATGTGGACCGCGTGCAGCAGCTAATCAATAATTCTCCGGCAAGAAGCACGAGATTCAGTCCGTTCAGGATATTAACAGGTGCAGACATGCGGATGCCCGAATACCCTGATATTCAAGAATTTTTGAATGATACAGCGGTAGAGGAGCTGGATGCCGAACGTAATAGAATACGACGACAAGCTCGCGATAACATCAGCATAATACAGCGTGAGAACAGAAGGTCATTCAACAAGAATCGAATGCCGGAACACGGATATCAGACGAATGAGTTGGTCGCCATCAAGCGCACTCAGTTCGGAACGGGGATGAGGTTGCGTTCCAAGTTCTTAGGACCCTACAAAGTCACCAAACGACTCAACCATGGAAGGTACGAAGTCAGCAAAGTGGGGACAAACGAAGGCCCAAAGACGACAACGACAATAGCCGAGAACATGAAACGGTGGAACCCTTCATTCTGGTCGAATGAATAGTCAGGATAGCCGAATGTAGGATTGAGGTCAGACAGACAGACGAATAACATTATGCGCTAACATAATAACAAACAAGCGACAAGATCATACGATACTCAACGAAGAGAACAAATCATGAGACAGAACGAACGGTTTACGATCAGGCGACCAAACGGCTGATAACAGACAACGACGTAGGTCAACGAAGAGGACAGTTACAACGCACAGGCAGAACATACTCGTATAACATATTCATACAACAAAGAATTACATACGCACACACGAACATACAGACAAAGAGGACGAGAGAAACAAACCACTCAGCAGTCAATCGTCATCAAACGTTTCGAGGAGTCGGTCGTGTACTTAACCCAACGATATTAGAAAAATAAAGATTTTGTTCAATGAATTTGGGAGTTGAAGTTTGTTTTTTTTATTTATTTGAGTAAAAATGTCCAGTCCTACAATTGGGGGCTCGTCCGGGATCCACTAAGATCCTCAAGTGCGGTTTAGTGCGAAAAGATCCACAAGATTTGGACATTTTTTTAAATAAAAAACAGTGTGCGATAGCGAAAAGTTTTTTTTTGCAAAATAGAACAAAAAAAAAAGAAACGCAAAACTCTAGGGTGTACGCGATAAATAAGAACGGTGAAATAATTGCAACAACGGCGACACCAATCCCGTTGGTTGACAAAGTGAGCGTGCGCATAAAATAAAAGACAATAAAACATAAAGGGCATCAGCCGGATAACGGTCGACACACCGAAAGTGAGTCAAATCCTCGAAGCATCGTGGTCAAGAACGGTGAAAAGTCGTCCGTGGTTGTGTGCCCCAACGAGAGCAGTGTCGGAGTCCAGAAGAAGGAGAAACTGTTGCTGCAGAAGAGTTGCGGAACGAAAGAAGAAGAAGAAGAAATCTCCAGAAATTTGGGTTCGCTGTATTTGTAGAGTTGCCGTTGAGCAGCATAGTAGTATTTTTTGTATTTTCAATTTTTTTTCAATTTACTTATTTTCCTCACATCTATTTACCGCTCCTCATTTTTTTTATTATTGATTAATTATATTGTATTGGTATCCTTGATTTTGATCATCGATTTGTATTTGAATTTATATTTTCTTTTATTCCTGAATTGTTGTATTTAATCATTTCAATTATGGATCTTGAAACGGTTTTGGAGTTGACTGTTGAGGGTTTGCGCGACCAACTGACACAGGTACAGTTACCGACTGACGGACGTAAAGCGACGTTGCAAGACAGGCTCCTAGCACATTTCGGCTTGACTCGTGAGGAAGAGGGTATTCCGGGTGAAGAGGAAGAAGTCGACGAAAGAAGTCTGACATCCGCTGGCGAAATGTTAGAGCGCGGTTCGTCTGATTCACATCCTGTATCGTCATCAAGTGATATGAGAATGCGTAGCATGTGTACTTTTCGGGACATTGAGGATTCACTTTCATCCTACGATGGAGTTAGCCACCCTGATGTTAACACTTGGGTAGATAATTTCGAAGACAATGCCGTTACAGTTGGGTGGAATGCGTTGCAAAAATTTATCTACGGGAAACAATTGTTGAAGGGGGGCGCGGCAAAAATGTTCGTTAGGAGTCAGACAGGTATTCGCAATTAGGAAGCATTGAAGTCAGCATTGGTGAGAGAATTCGGCAGAAAGGTATCATCAGCCTAAGTACACCGGAAGCTAACTAGCAGAAGAAAGCAGACGTCTGAGTCCGTAAGGGAGTACCTGTATGCACTGATGGAGATAGGACAGCCTATTCAGTTGGACGAGGAGAGCCTCGTTGATTACTTCGAGCGCGGATTGCCGGACAGCGCAGAGCATAAAACTCTACTTTATCAAGCAAGGAACGTGGATGAATTAAAACGGAAGCTGTACGTGTGGGAAAAGATGCGTGGTTCCAATTTCCCGCCGCCAAGCTTGAGAGGGAGATATTGGCCACGTAGCCAGCCATCGGTTGACTCAACGCCAACAGCTAGTCGGAAACGCTGTTTTAAATGCGGAGAGCCTACGCATCTTGCGCGAGAATGTACGCAGGAGTCATTCAAATGTTTTCGGTGTGGACTACCAGGTCATCGGGCGAGTATGTGTAGAGACGGGCAGACACCGAAACCAAAGATAAAAGCAGAACGCAGCCGTGTAACTATCGCATCAACGGAGAACAAAGCTGAATCATGGCCAGAGGTAAGAGTTAGTCTCGCGATTGGATCAAATCGAGTATTCAAGGATATTGATGTGAGTGGAGTCAAGTTATCAGCGTTGTTGGACACCGGCAGCGACATCTGCCTAATCCGACACGACAGCTTGTTGTCAATGGACTCCGTGACGTTGGATCAGAGTAAAAGAAATTTATTGGGCATCGGGCAAGGACGAGTGACTATGCCGGGAAATTTCTGGGCAAATTTGCTGGTGGACGGCATAGAGTTGAGGCTCAATTTTCACGTAGTAAAGGAGAGAGATATGCAGTATTCGGCAGTTTTGGGTAACCTCATCGACGTTGATCTTGTAGTAACCACTGATGGCGTGGAGTTTAAGAGCAAAGGGAATTCGTCGCATACGGCCATTGAAATTGAAGAAGTTCCGAGAGTTGCCGGAAGAGTAGTTGATGTTGGAAAGAAGGCCACGTGTGATATTGAAGTAGCTATAAGTGTTGTTCAAGCTGTTGGAAGACCTGCTAAGATGGTCGAGGAGTAAAGGCCAAGGCCCATAGAATCCGTTGCGTGAATTGCGTCGACTGACAGCTCGATAGAATATACACGTTGTTATGGAAGTATAATACAGCGTGAGAACAGAAGGTCATTCAACAAGAATCGAATGCCGGAACACGGATATCAGACGAATGAGTTGGTCGCCATCAAGCGCACTCAGTTCGGAACGGGGATGAGGTTGCGTTCCAAGTTCTTAGGACCCTACAAAGTCACCAAACGACTCAACCATGGAAGGTACGAAGTCAGCAAAGTGGGGACAAACGAAGTCCCAAAGACGACAACGACAATAGCCGAGAACATGAAACGGTGGAACCCTTCATTCTGGTCGAATGAATAGTCAGGATAGCCGAATGTAGGATTGAGGTCAGACAGACAGACGAATAACATTATGCGCTAACATAATATTATTAAGATAACTTTGACAAACAAGCGACAAGATCATACGGTACTCAACGAAGAGAACAAATCATGTAACAGAACGAACGGTTTACGATCAGGCGACCAAACGGCTGATAACAGACAGCGACGTAGGTCAACGAAGAGGACGGTTACAACGCACAGGCAGAACATACTCGTATAACATATTCAGACAACAAAGAATTACATACGCACACACAAACATACAGACAAAGAGGACGAGAGAAACAAACCACTCAGCAGTCAATCGTCATCAAACGTTTCGAGGAGTCGGTCGTAACCCAACGATATTAGAAAAATAAAGATTTTGTTCATTGAATTTGGGAGTTGAAGTTTGTTTTTTTTATTTATTTGAGTAAAAGTGTCCAGTCCTACAGGTATATAAATAGTACTGAAAATAATTAATACAAAAAATTAGAAAATCTTAATCTCTTTTGAACTTTTTATATACTTTCTTTTTCCGGTGGAATAAATTATTTTAATGACCTAAAAATGCATTGCGGATATGCAGAAATACTTCTGTAGCACATTTTCTCAAATACTACTAATGCTATGGGTTTGAGTGACACTCTATCTATTTGTCTTAATATAAATTAAAATCGTGAGTGATTAGACGTGTTGATGATGTCGCTCGGAAATTTTTTAAAATGTTGGGAATACGTTTTGAATAACGGGTAATATGTGAATTTAGAAAACTATTTTTATTAATAAATTCAAATGCAAGTGTTCTCTTATTACGGTAAACGTATAATACACAATAGCAAGAAAAATGCGACCAACCACTCCAAAAAAAGTCGTTCGACGCCAACAGTTTATAAATAATTCATACAAGCTCAACACCACAATAGCCGATAAAAAGGGCGATATCAACAAAAAGCTTAAATACAACAAAAATTCGAAACAAAGTTAGGACTCATTGTTGATCAAGCCTGGTTTCGGAAACACAAATGATGGCAATAGAAGCCGCAGATTTTTTACCAATTCAGAACTATACCCTGTTTAACAAAAATCCCTTTTTATGGGAGAGCTTTTTTACGAACAAGTGTTCTCAGTTTTCGGTCAAAATACTGCAAATTTCCACCGAAGAGCCACTGGTTTACATTGAAAATGATGTTGTAACTCCTTTAACAATCCTCCAACAATCCATTGATATCCCCTGAATTTTCTAACAGGACCAAAGCTACCAGTAATAATTTTAAAGAAGCGATATTGTTTTTTCGCATGTATTTTCATAAGCTTTTTTGGTTCTTGTTGCTTTTAAAATCAGTTTTTAACTGAAATGCGCTGTAGTTTTTTATTTTTTTTTATTTTTTTAAAGAACGTAACACTCAAGTGGATACGAATATACTTATAATGCCTCAGCATATGTTAAGTTTTTTTTGGAAAATGGGATAGAGAGATAAAGAAAGCTGTGTGGACTTAGTGGTTATTCGCTCCATGGGTGGCATCCAACATTTAATGGGGAGACTAAATTCTTAGTGGAAGCTTGTTGTAGATTTCTAGTCAACTACTTATCTTACTTGATTTTCGTTTACTGAAAAAATTAATGTCTGTCGGGCGAAGCTGGGATTCGGACACCGAATCTACTAATTGGAAATCCAGTCCGCTACCACTTGAGCCACGGCCACTCACATGTTGCCATATGTTTATTTCAGTTAAGTTCAAACCGCCACTGTATTCAGTCGCTCTCTTACTTTACTCCATAATTTCGCTTATTCCAGTTCAACCACTCCAATAACCTAATTTCTCACCCAAAAATTGTTATCGGTGCCGTGCCTTTTTTATTGTTGAGCTACTAGTCTGTTCAATTCGCGACAGTGCGTTTAGTGCATTTTTTACTTATTTTCTTCGACACACCTCCTCAAAAGGTTGAGGATGACCTCGCTGCTTTCCGCAGCTATGTACACTCTAGAAGAGTTTCTCACCTTCAGCGCAGTTGAGCTGACCATAATAAATTTTTTCGTTCCTAACTTGCCTTCTTTGCCTGCATCTCATCTACACTCCCTTACTTCTCCATGCAACAAACTACCTCTTTCATTTTACTACCAAAACGTAAGAGGCTTGCGCTCTAAAACTCGTGCTGCCTTGTCTAAATCGCATGGCCTCTCTTTCGACGTCTATGCTCTTACAGAAATCAATCTGATCCCCGATATAAAGCGCTAGGAGTTATTCCCATCTTATAATGTTTTCCGAGATGACGGTCACTCTCTCCCTATGTTTAATGATCCTGCCATCCCTAAGGTCGATTCTCCATGTAGAGATGTCCTACTTGCTATTCACAATAACCTCAACTCTTCCCTCATCGCTATCTCTTCTTCTGTTTGACTTGACTTCAATTAAAATAATACTTCCCAACAGGTCCCTGTACGTTATGTGTTGCTACATTCTCCCAGCTCAACCTATTGAATCCTACATCCTTGCTATTAAAGCAATTGACATAACTGATTCCATCGGATGACCACTTATTTTTTACCGCGGCAAACGCTAGTTTATCCAAAGCATATCTATTCATTGATAGCATAACTGACTCAAGCCTACGCTAAATACTATACGTGGCGTCCCTAACTCCATCGGTAGGCGACTAGATCTTATTTTCACTAACGATCCAATTAACTCTACAGTAACGTATTGCCCTTTTACCCTATCAACTGAAGACAATTTCACCCCCTCTTCTTCTCTCATTTTTCCATAACCCTCCACCCCAGGCCATCTCTACCTACCATCTCTTCTTACAACTCCATAAAGCTAATTTTCGCAAAATCAATACCTTTCTTAGCAAATCTTCTTTTGATTTTACCAACCTATCCTCGATAAATGGCTTGATATTTGGGTTCCACATGATTTGAACGTGCATCAACGCGTGCGATTTGCATCTTATTATAGATTGGTTACAGTAGCGTCAATCGAAAATGACCATGGTCCAGACTTTATGAGCCAGCACAATCCACTTCGAAAGGTGATATGCACCAAAAGAAGAGTTTGCTCTTAATTTAATGGGATTGGAAATGTGTGTATTTTGAGTTGCTTCCAAGGAATGAAACGATCAATTCGGATGTGTACTGTCAGCAACCGGACAAATTAAATACAGCGATCAACGAAAAACGGCCAGAATTAGTCCATCGATTTTTCACCAGGACAACGTTAGGCCACATACTCGCACATTTTTGGTCACTCGCCAAAAATTATTGGAGCATAGTTGGAAATTGATGTTACATCCACTATATAACCCTGACCTTGCTCCATCAGATTACCATTTATTTCGATCTTTGCAAAACTCTTTAGATGGTAAAACTTTCAATGATGATGACACTGTGAAATCGCACTTGGTTTAAAATGGAATATATATAATTGATTGCTTATTTGTTGTATTTAAAAAAATGTGTTTCATTTATATGAAAAAGTCGGCAATTACTTAGTTTCTAACCTGATATAAGGCATTTATCCGCACGAAATTGAAGTTCAATGCCAACATCTGGTCGGGTGAGCCCAAAACATCTCAGCACCTGCTAGATATGATTCAAAACCGTGCGATAAAACTCCTAGGTGATCACTCAGACAATTAACACCCTCGAACATTGACTTAATGTCTCGTGTCTCACTCTGTTTTATTGCTATTTCCACCACCAGTAGCATTCTGTCCCTTCAAACTTTTAACCGTAACACCCGTCTCGCTATGAATGCTCATCAGTACACCCTTACGCTCACTTTCGGAAGTGGGCCTTACAACTCGCTTATGGAATGCCCTGCTTAGCTTTTTATTTCCTAGTCCATTAAAAACCAATGTTCATCGGTACCTCTCTGTCCTTCCCCCATGATTTTCCTTCGCCCGTCCTGTGTGCAAGCATGTCAAGGGTACTCAAATCCCTTAAGCGCGCGCAAATTATAAAAACAAAAAAAAGTTATACTTTTAATCCGGCAAGGGATAAAGAATCTCATTTCAAAGAGAATAGTGTGTGTCATCATATTAGCAACGGCATCCAAGTTGTTATCAAAACATAACGACCTGGTAAAATACATAAAGAAGGTGCTAAGCCGGCTCCAATTGGTTTTCTCGTATTGCCATGCGGTTCTTTAAGGAATCTTTTCTTTTACTGTGTGGTCACTGTACGAGAAATCAATTGATATGAGGCAATGGTCTGAGGAGCCTAGTCCAGGGTGTTGGCGCGAAAAGACCTATTCAGTGACAACACCAAAAATAAGATCATGGTGCGGGCACCCTCCATCTCCTGCCCCCCGTCATAGTGTTGTTGCTTGCAGCCGGTCACTGCTGTTGCTGTATCACTGTCATATGGCAAAGGCAATAACTGAGTGCATGTAACAAACGTAGGATAGCGGGTTGTGAGTAGAAATTTGGTTGGTGCACTGTTTTTTATTGTTGTAAGGGCATTGTTATGTATTTGCTTATTATGTATATTTTATTATGGGTATGCTTAGTGGATCATTTATTACATTGTTACATCTCATTACACTATATGTTATTTGCATAAGTTATGCACTGTTATCATGAATTCATACTTAGAAGGTTGTGTTTAACTCTGTTAAGTTTCTTAGTGTTCCTTAGACCAACACATATCATTTGGCGACGAGCGGAAAGAACTCAAAAAAAATAAAAAATAAAAATTGAACGAGTTTAATCGAATTTTTTTTCTTAAATCCTTTTAAAGTGTAAATTGATTGTTATCAAAATGCCACAGTCGTAATCCGTCATTATATTAAGAATAGTCGTAGTCAATTTACGGTGGATACACACATCATGGCACTGATAGGAAATATTGAACCGTTCGATCAATCAAAGAACGATTTCAATACATATTGCGAGCGATTGGAAAAATTATTCGTAGTCAATGTAATTCAAGATGACAAAAAATTGCCGTTGCTTGTAACATTAATTGGTGGCGAGACATATAGTGTTTTGAAAAATTTATGCATGCCTAGTTCACCAATGGAAAAAACTTTCCAAGCATGTAAAATATTGTTGCAAAATTATATCAACCCGAAACGTACAATGATTTTAGAAAGATTCATATTTAATAAAAAAGATCAAAAAGCAACAGAAACCATTAGTGAATATCTGAATCAGTTGAAACAGTTAGCCAGACCATGTGAGTTTAGACATTTTTTATCAGAGGCGTTACGTGATCGACTTATTTGCGGATTATATAATGAAAATATACCTTGCCTTGACAGCAATGAAGGCAATGCACAGTGATGACACCGTTTCTGCAGTCTAATCATTTGAGAAGAAAGCTAAGTATCGTTCTAATAAAAATTTTGGAAAACCTCGCTTCAATTCTAACTTTCACAATAGAAAATCAGAGTCTTCATGTTATAGATGTGGGCGTCAACACAACCCGAACACTTGCCCTGCACAAGAGTGGACGTGTTACGCGTGCAATAAAAGGGACATACTTCAAAAGTCTGCAAAAAAGAGTCATATAAAGGGAAAACTTCAAGAACTGTGAAGAAAGTCGAAGATGTTACAGAATCGTCTAAAGAGTATACAGAAGACACACTTGACTACATTAATACTATTGACAGTCAACCTGGTAAGCAAGTTCCAATTATTTCTGATACAACAATTGCACCTAGTGGGGGGAGCTTAAGGGTCAGCAAAACAAGTTCCTTGTTGTTGAGGATTATGATAATGGTCGTTCTTTTGAGGTGGAAATCGACACAGGAGCTTGTGCTACAGTCATGTCAAGTCAATTATTTGAGACAAATTTTGATAATGAAATGTATAGGAAAATTGAGTTCTGTGACAGGAGAGAATCTAAAAATTCTTGGAAAGAACCGTTAGAGTCGTGTGGGGAAAAAATTCAAAAGTTTTGGATCTGGTGGTAGTAGAAAGTCAACGGTCATTTGTAACTTTAATCGGAAGGAAATGGTTAGACGTCTTTTTTCCCAGTTGGAGAGATTATTTTAGTCAGCCATCAACACAAGTAAATCTTATAGAACAGTCATCGGTCTTAGTTGATAAAGTCGTAGAAAATTTACGAAGTACGTATTCGTCAGTATTTTCAAAAGAGTCTACTATAATTAAAGGTTACACAGCATCAGTACCACTGAAGGAAAATGCATTGCCAATTTTTTGTAAAGCATACCCAGTTCCTTATTCACTTCGGAACAAAGTAGAATGTGAGCTTCGTCGTCTTCAGGTAAATGGTATACGCACACCAGTAAAGTTCAGCAAATGGGCTAGTCCACTTGTTGTTGTAGTCAAAAAGAACGGGGATATACGTCTGCGTGCAGATTTTAAGGTTTCTTTGAACAAAGTCACTGATATGGAGGATTATCCAATTCCAAATGTAGACGATATGTTGGCATCTTTGGAGAAAGGAGCAGTATTCTGCGTTCTTGATCTTACTGGAGCGTTTCAGCAGCTGAAGATAGCACCAGAATCACAGGAACTTTTTACAGTAAATACCCATTTAGGCTTAATGCGATATAATAGGTTAACATATGGCCTGAAGAGTGCACCATGTATTTTTCAAAAGACAATGGATGAAATTTTAAGAGGGACCGATTCGCTATGCTACGAGGGGCGTTCAATATATTCTCGGTATCGATATGAAGGAAAATGCTAATTTAATTTAAATTGTTTTTATTTTTCAATATAATCTCCCCTAACATCAATGCATTTGTTACATCTTGAGATAAGCTTTTTTAAACCCTCAAAAAAATAAATTTCCTCTTTCTCTGCAAAATACCCATTTATTGCCGACTTGAGTTCTTCATCATCCGAAAATCTTTTTCCACGAAGACATTTTTTCAAATCCGGAAACAGGAAATAATCACTAGGGGCAAGATCTGGACTATAGGGTGGGTGTTGGATTTCTTCGAAACCACAATCTCGCGCAGCAGCCTTGGAAACTCGCGCCGTGTGAACAGGAGCGTTGTCATGAAGAATCAACACACCCGCTGCGAGTTTACCCCGTCTTTTCTTTTTAATTTCCTCAAATTATGCAAAGTGGAAGCGTAGGATGTGGCGTTGATGGTTTCACCTTTTTTTTTTGTACTCAATGAGCAAGATTCCCTTTGAGTCCCAAAAAACTGTGGCCATGAGCTTCCCGGCAGACGGAGTGACTTTTAACTTCTTCGGGGGGTCTGTCCCCTTTTGTAAGCCACTGCATGGACTCTTGTTTGCTTTCAGGGTCATAGTGGTGGACCCATGTTTCGTCCCCAGTGACAATTCGATCCATAACACCGTCCGCGTTCTCACTACACATCTCCAAAAGCTCTCTACAGCATACGATTCTCACTTTTTTTCTGAGGCGCTGTGAGCATTCGTGGCACCCACCTTGGACTGACCTTTGAAAGGTTAAGATGGTCATGAAAAATGGTGTGAATGGTACCAATTGAAAGCTTGGTGATCTCTGCCATCATTTTCACCTTTATTCGGGCATCCTCAAGAACAAGTTTTTCGACTTCTTTGATGCTTTCTCCCGTACAAGCAGTAGCCGGGGCGCCGGAGCGGGGGTCGTCTTCAATGCTCTCTCTGCCTCTCTTGAACTCACTTGACCACTTTTGCACAGTTGATAATGAAGGTGCGGAACCCTGGTAAACAGCCACCATCTCTTCATGAATAGTTTTTTGACTTTTTCCTTGCTTAGTGAGAAATTTAATTACAGCACGATGCTCAATTTTCACCATCATCGTCTCAGTTGCCATTATGATTCTGTTTAACTAGAGATAAAACGCGAATTAATAATCGCATTTATATGAAATTTTACATGAATGCACTAAAATAATAGTATTACTTGATAAATAAGTCAATTTATATATACAACCACAGCTTCACCCCGATACTGAGAACATGTTGAACGCCCCTCGTATATCGATGATGTTTTTACTAAGGGAAGCACTTTCGAAGAATGTGTTCGTAATTTGAACCGTAATCAGCCTTTGAGAAATGCAAATGCCAATTTTTCAAAACGGAAGTTGAATACCTAGGTCATTTAATTACGAAGGCGGGTATAAAGCCAAGTCCAAGTAAAATAGAAGCCATAGCACCAGTTCCTGAAAATGTCACCCAACTTAAGTCGTATTTAGGACTTCTAAATTATTATAGAAAATTCGTTCCAATGCAGTCGTCCTTGTTAGCGCCTCTGTATAAGCTCATGAGCTGTGGAACAGCTTTTGTCTCTGATTCTTCTTGTCA
The DNA here is from genome assembly GCA_949129095.1 of Volucella bombylans. NCBI lineage: Eukaryota > Metazoa > Arthropoda > Insecta > Diptera > Syrphidae > Volucella > Volucella bombylans. The sequence continues at coordinate 236,060,962 of OX422140.1, forward strand.
GGATGCTTTCGCAAAAAGTAAAGAAGTTCTGAGCGAAGAAACACTTGCAACATTACAATCCTTCTGAGCAGCTAATGAAATGACGGAGCAACTAATTAATTCATTTAATCAGAATGAACATGTACCCTTATCGTATGAAGATATCGTGTACCATACGAAGAGAGATCCGGTTTTGTGCAAGGTGTTAGAATTAGTAAGGAAAGGTTGGCCAGATTATATTCAAGATCACATTTTAAAACCATACTTTATTCGAAGATATTCATTATCAGTCGAACAAGAATGTATTATGTATGGAATTCGAGTCCTTGTTCCAACCTCTCTACGTTCTGAGATTCTACAGCTGTTACATCAAGAGCACCCTGGAATGGTCAAAATGAAACTTTTAGCTAGATCAATCTGCTGGTGGCCCAAAATTGATGAGGACATCTCAGAAATATGCACAGAATGTACCCCTTGCCAAAGAGAACGGAACGCCAACAACCACGAAAAGTCTTTTTTAGGTTGGCCAAAATTAGAAAAAGCTTGGGTTCGAATACATATCGATTTTTTTTTCCTTCATTGGAAAAACATTTTTATTGGTCGTCGATGCTACATCTAAATGGATAGATGTCAGTTATATGACCTCTACCATAGCTGATGCTGTTATTTTGAAGCTAAACCAGTTGTTCTCAACATTTGGATTATCAGAGCAACTAGTTTCTGATAACGGTCCACCATTTACATCGGATCGTTTTATTCGGTTCTTGAGAAACAGAGGAATAGAAGCTCTCAAAAGTCCTCCATATTATCCAGAAGCGAATGGCTTAGCGGAAAGATTGGTACATGTGGTGAAAAAAATTTTTAAAAAGAAATTTGTTGAGGGAAAACAGTATTCACAACATGAAGTAGAATCTAACATTGCTGATTTTTTATTCCTTTACAGAAATTCGTTATGTCCTTCAACAGGAAAGTGTCCAGCTGAGTATGTTTTTAAGTCCACGCCACGAAGGATTTTGCGTCAAATTCAACCAACATTTGGACAAAATACTAATCCTGAAACCAAGAATTTGGACAGATCATCTTGCAAAAAATTTATTTACTCTATTGGAGAGGAGGTGTGGTTGCGAATTTCAAAAACATGGGGAAAAGCTACAGTTCTTCAAGGTATAAGCGGGAATCGATATCTTTTAAAGTATGAAAATAACATTCGAATCGCTCATCAACATCAAATGCGTCCGTGCTTAGAAAAACAAGTTATTCAATCTCCTGAGTCAACAACTTCTGAAACCCCAACAAGTATGCTTTCTTATCCTCCTATATTATACGACAAACAACAAAACGATAATTCAAAAATTAATTTGGAAACAAAAACTGATACACCAGAGCCTGTAGTTGAAAACCATAAACATACACAACTCATGCCAAGAAGAACAGAAAGAGCACGACGTCCGCCAATTAGATTGTCATATGAAAAATTTAACTAAGTTAGATATGAATTTATATTGTAATAAAACCAGACATTTGAATTTCGTAGAACTATAACTTAGTGAATTTAATTAAACACGATTTTATTTAAAACAATTATTTAAAGGGGAAGTGATGTTATGTATTTGCTTATCATGTATATTTTATTATGGGTATGCTTAGTGTATCACTTATTATTTTGTTACATCTCATGTACACTATATGTTATTTGCATAAGCTATGCACTGTTATTATGAATTCATACTTAGAATGTATTTACTTGTACAATACTCGAGCATTCTGTAATAAATCATATCCACGAAAGGTTATGTTTAACTCTGTTAAGTTTCTTAGTGTTCCTTAGACCAACACATATCAGGCATAATACCTACAACAATGATTCTGTAAACCAAAGTCAGAATTTTTGATATATTTATGTATTTCTTTATTCATGTGAAAAATTTGAATGAAATATGGATCACTTAAAGTTATTCAATGAATTCTGCCCAGGATTCTTCTTCATCAATATATTCATTATCTGTTCCGTCTTCTTCGATTTCACCGGATGTTACAGTTCCATGAATGTCTTAAACTTGATGTAAGAGGGTCTGAACTTAAAAGTAACCTATTAAAGAACTATTTGTTATTTCCATTTCCAAATAATTTTTTTAACCTGTTAAGAACATCCATGTTGCAGTCCTTCCTATAAAATTTCCTTGCTAAATTTAGTCGGTAGCGTTTTGGTCCATGCAGCAGAATTTTGTGCATCCATATTCAATCCGCAGTATCGTAAGTAAATGTTTAAAATTTTGCTGAATCTATTTCAAAGCTACTAGAAAGTACTTCTAATATGACTTTTAATCTAAAAATTAGTTCACAAATTACGAGTAACACCAGTTATTTCGCCAACTATACCCCGTTCAACAAAAATCTGCAGTAGAGGGATGATAGGAATATTTGTCTCTTACGCTGGTCACAATGAATATAATATATAAGCCTTTGGCTCATCATCGCTGTCATAGGGATACCATGATATGCATATTTGTCGACAGGAATTTCTGAAGATAATTACCAACCTGTTTTGATGATATTATGTTGCTGACAAAAAAAATTAATAAATTGCATAAGCTAAATTTTTTTGTATATTTATTTATTGTACCAAATAGTGTAAAAAATTATTACATTATATTAAAAAAAAAAAAAAATAATCCGAAGAATATTCACTGCTGCTGTCGTTCCCATCATTTAAAGTTATAGCAATCTCCTCTGTTGCTGATTCGACGAAAACATCTACATTCGACAACTTTGCTCAGCTTTTAATTCAACACGTTTAACGCTATATCCATTTTTCAGTAACAGTAGCTTAATATCTTTTATTTTGAAAGTTTTTAATATATAATGATTTCTATACCACGCATTTTGATATTCACATAAAAAATTCTAACCAAATAATAATATGGTGGGGGCTGATACCCCCATTTATTTCGCTTAATACTAACTTAAAAACTAGGACTTAAAAACTAACAAAAGTTAAGGGTGAGGAAGTAAGGGAATGGTGGAGGAAATCAAGTTTAAGACGGCAAGTACTCAGGTTAAAATCAAAAAGGGGAGGTTTGGGTGAATTACGGAGCATGCGGGAGATTGGTTCATTAGAACCATAAGAGGTGCGATAGGTCGGAATGTAGAAGACACGAGGACAGCGTAAATTACGAAGGTTAGTGCTGAAGGAAATAGAATTCTAAAGGGAAGTGCAATCCACAGAACCAGAGAACGGTCGATAAATGAAGAGAATGTCAGCTACATCTCTTCGTTTTTCGAGGGTATTCACATTAAGAAGTTTGAGGCGGTCACGATAGGGAGGTAAAATAAAGGGGTCAACCACGAAGGGCAAATCGAAGAAAACGATTTGAATGTTCTCGATTTGGATAATTCGCTGAAAAGGGGACCACACTTGGCTGGCATATTCGAGAAGGGGCCGGACAAGGTAATGTAAAGTGACCTTGTCACATAAGGGTTGCAAAATTCTGTTAAGAAGATGGCAATACTAGGAGCGATTTAAGAGTGCCAGCGCACTGTCATTTATATTATCTAGTCTGGTAGCTGTCATTCTTCTTTTGACTTCCAAGTAATAAAAACGTGGTTTTCTGTAAAAAGGAGGTTACTTAGTTTCCTTTGTTTTACTTATTTAAATTGTTTTTGCTTGAACATCCTTGCGGGAAACCTAATTCCTCAATAATCTAATTAAATTAACTCCTTTTTTGCAAAAACAACTGCACTTGCCAAAGAAGAAACAGTCGAGAAATTTACGAGTATATTAAATTTTTCTGCGAACACTTAAAACCGCTAAGGAGAATCAAGTAAAAGGTTATTTCGTAGCTAGGAAGAAGTTGCTAAGCGAGTACTGGACGAAATTTACGGCAGATCATGACGACATTGCTGAACTGGATGTGATCGATGATAATCGAGCAGATTAGAAAAAATTGCTGTGCGAGGGTCGGTTTGCAACGATTGAAGATGCTTACTGCGAAGCAATAGGCGAACTCAACGATTACATTCATCAATTGTCCACCACCGTCAACGAGGCTTTGACATATTCGACACCAACCCAAGCAACAATTCATCAGGAATTTCCACATAAGTCAATTTTACCTGCAATTGAATTACCTGAATCTAGTGTTTTTTTTCAGGAATGGCTGACATTCAATGACTTATTTACGAGTTGCGTAATCAACGACAAATCGCTGTCAAACGTGCAGCGACTGCACTATTTGAAAACAAGTCGTAGAGGTGAAGCTGAAGGCCTGCTGAGGAATGTTTCTGTTTTGGAGTCCAACTTCTCAGTTACATGGGATATTCTGAAGCAGCGCTACGAGAACAAACGTAAACTTATCAAATCGTACCTTCGTGACATCGTAAAATTTCCAGCCATAAATTCTGAAACTTCCCTGCAACTAAGAAAACTACTCAATGGAGTCACTGAATCTGTCCGTGCACTCAAACAATTGGGATGTCCAACGCCCAACTGGGATGATTGGCTTGTGTTCCTCATCACAGAGCGATTAGACTCCGTAACTGTGAAAGATTGGGAGATATCCCCAAATTATGTACCAACGTATGATGAGCTAAAGAAGGTATTGGAAAATCTTATACAAGGTCCTGGAGCGATGAATCAATGTTCCAAAAAGAACAAATTACAAAGTCATCGAATCTACAACTAATACGGAGTCATCAGATTAATGTCGCTCGTTGTCCAAGCTGCTCTGGTAAACATATCCTACAGTTTTGCTCTGACTTTTGGTAACTGTCTCCAGTGCAGAGAATACAAATTATCTCAAAAGTTAAAGTGTGTAGGAACTTTTTGAAGGCTGATCATTCTCAGCACGCATGTCCATCCTCATTTACTTGTTTGAAGTGTCAATAGAACCATCACACGATGCTGCACGAGAGAGACCAAGTGCAACCTGACACCGTCAACTTCATGCAAAAAGTTCGGTTGCACAGTGCTCAAAAGGCCACAGTTGAAACGAAAACCTGTACTGCTTGCTACGGCACAAATTGGAGTTCGATCGGCCACCAGCCATTGTCTCATTTTATGCGCTCTGCTTGATAACGGATTACAGGCATCATTCATCAGTGAATATGCAGCGCAGCAGCTGCATCTGCGTCGAACTCGAGCTTCAGTTCCTGTGACTTGAGTCGGGGGATCAACGGTAGGAAATTCAACTGGAATAGTCGCAATCTCTGTGCTGTCGCTTAAGGAACCAGACTTTAACATCAGCTGTACTGCTCTTATTCTGCCACGGTTGGGCAATGTTATGCCTCTTACGCCCGTGGATCCTACGCCGTTCAGTGAATGTTTGGATCTTGATCTGGCGGATCCGAAGTTCAATGAACCTGGACCTGATGTCATCTTGCATACCAAGGTTTGCGCACTGTCATGTGCTGAACTCAGCGATTTAATACAATTTATGCGGAAGTTTAATGAGTTTGAAGATGTGGAATCTACTTCGACGATGACACAGGACGAACTCTACTACGAAGAGCTTTTCGAACGCACCGTTCGACGGACCTGCTCCAGTCGTTACGTCATTAGTTATCCGTTCAAAAGCTCCATCGACCTAACCGCTCTGGCAGATTCGGAAGTGGACGCATACAAACTTTTTAAATATCAGCAAAATCGGCTCAACAGGGATCCAAAGATGAAAGAACTATACGATAAGTTTATGGCCGAGTATCTAGCACTCGGTCATATGGAGATAGTTAAAGAAGAGTGAAGCCTCAACGTGTTTGTTGCATACCTCCTCATGGTGTATATAAGAGCTCAAGCTCAATAACAAAGCTGAGAACTGTCTTCAATGCATTAAGAAATGGGAGATCAGGAATTTCATTGTATGACTGTCTTCATATTGGGCCTAAACTCCACAATGGCTTAGAGATGATTATTTTGAGATGGCGAACACTAGATTGCATTTATGGCCGATGTAGATGTAAATGCTACATTCAGATTATGGTCCAAGAAGCGGATGCTGACGTCCAATATATTGTTTGGAAGCACGAAGATGGCACTCCAAAGACTTAGACTACTGACTGTCACATATGGTTTAAATTGTTCTCCATACGTGGCCATTAAGGTTTTCCACACTCTGGCGAAGGACGAAGAGGTCGAACATTCTGCGGGAGTCATTCTGTATGGACGACGCGGACACAGTCGAGATTGCCTTCGAGCTCCGAAAGTGGAATTCGAACTCAAAAAAAATTTTATTGGGCTTAATGTGAAGGATGGTGAATGTGAAAACTATTGTGATCTGAATTTGGACCGTGAAACTAAAGCGAATGTTATCTACTGGTTTTGTGGTTCTGATTGTATCGGTTATAAAGTGGATGTGACATCACTATTGGCATTTATCACCAAGGATGTAGCAAAAATATATGACCCACCGTGTTTTCTGGCTTCAGTAGTAATCAAAGGGGAAAATCATCTGTCAGAAAGTGTGGCGTTCTCGACGTGTTTGTAATGAACATCTTTCCGAGCCTCATCATCAGGATTGGATAAAGTTCAGGAAAGAGCTTCCACTGATCGAGAAGATAAAAGTTCCCCGATGTATTTTCTCATCACCAAATACCAAAAGCTACCAACTCCATGTATTTGCCGACGCTCAGTGATTTCCCCCATAGGTCAAAAGCTAAAATGCATGATCAGTCGATAAAGTTAAATGTTTTGTTGCAGTCGTTGGCGACTTTTAGTGCGGATTCTTTTTCACTACCATTAAATTAACTGTTTTGTAAGATATAGGCTGTGCAAATATAGTGATGGATGTTGAAGACCAAGGTATTTAGATAATTGTAAATTTACTCATCCTCCATATTGATGTGCATAATAATATTAAAATCGTTACTAAACTTAGTGCCTCAGTTGGGTTATTTTTTGTTTTTTTAGAGAAAATTTGACAGGGCATACGTTTTGATTCGTATACTTTCGCCTAATTTAGTTTATATATTTACTTAGGTGATCTCTCCTTTTTTGCGAAAATGTGCTAAGATTTGCGAAATTTCAATATATATAGAACAATATTTTTCTTTTAAGGGTCAAGTAAAATAATCAAGATTCGTAATATATTTTATATGTGGCGTAAAATAAAGAAGGTTGGAGGTGCTACTAAGCATAAGGAAATGTTTAAAATATTTAAACAAGCCTATAACATGGAACACACGGAACTTTTACACAACAGGATATATTCGCTATGCCAGTCATTTTTGACGAGATGGAAAAAATGTTTACGGAACGAAAACTTCTTTCTAACAAACTGCAGTGACAGGCTTGACAGAAGGCTACACTGATGTAAGTAAGTTCAGTGATGCTAAAAAGTCTCCAGAAAGCCCAAAAAAGGCCTTCGTAGAATGCTGGCCCCGAACAAAAAAAAGGCGTATTGCTAGCTTGTCTACAAAAGACCAAGATATCGCTTCTGCTTTGAAGCAACTTCAACCCACTGACATTCCACAACTTGATGCAAATGACGCCTTAAAATTATTAATTGATGCTAGATTGTCAAAAAACCAATATCAAGTTATAAGGAACGTGGCAAATGAAAAAACAAAGCTTGATGTTTTCCCGAGTTATGCTAGAGTACTAAATCAAAGCAAGGTTGTTACCCAAAGCTAGAAACGATAACGATCACTAATTTTTCAGTTAAAGTAACTCTTCAATGCCTTTTAGATCATACCGGGAAACGGATTTTAGAATCACAATAACGCGTCCTCAAGATGCCAGAAGATGGTTTGAGTAATTTGACACTTATTGGAAAATGGGTCTTCGATGGAAGTAGTGGACCGTCGGAGTACAAACAGCGAATTTCGGATGAATTTAGTGATAGTGATATGTTCGTCACTTCTTTTGTGCCTATTCAACTTTTTCACAACTAAATCCTGACATGGACAAAAGAATTGTATAGCAGAACGAGGACGAGGACGTCCTGGATCGACCAGGTACTGTCGACTTGTCCGTTTTCAACTTAAGAAGGAAACTGCAGAGTTGAGCAGAGCCGAACAGCAATACAGACCAAGTCAAATCGAGGATCTATCTAGTACTATTATTACTATGGAAGATCAGATTTATAGTGTAAACCATGAGCTCAAATTGACAGTGGTGGATGGGAAGGAGTGCAATGCCTTAACCTATACCGCGTCCCAACAGGTGTGTTATATTTGCGTAGCCAAACCAACTACAATGAACAATATTGCAGGATCCTTGCAAAGATATATTAGTCATGATATTTTGGATTTCGGTTTATCGCCCTTGCATGTGTGGTTCCCTTTTTTTGAATTTTTAATTCATGTATCCTATAAACTTGATTTTAAGAAATGGCGTGCGGGAAAAAGCGAGAGACCTCTTCTGGACGCAAAGAAACACATACAGGGTGAATTTAGACAAAAGACTGGCCTTATAATGTTTAAACCGAAACAAGGTGGAGGAAATTCAAATGACGGCAATACGGCTCGCAGATTTTTTGACAACCCTTCAAGATGCTCTGTAGTCCTGAGAACTATGGCATGTGGCTACACTATTAATATACAGGCCTTTGAAGAGTATGCCTTACAAACAGCAAGAGAAATTGTGGACGAATATCCCTGGTACCCATTGCCAGTTTCGGTGCATAAGATAAACTTGTCCGTGGTGGACAAGTTTCCCAACATGCGATTTTTCCTATATGCCAGTTGACCGAAGAAGCTGCTGAAGCTGATAATAAAAACATTAAGTTATTTAGGTCAAAAAACACGAGAAAAATATCAAGAGTTGCCACCAACACTGATTTATTCAATCGATTGCTTCTTGCTTCGGATCCGTTCTTAATTAACACAAGATGCTCAGAAAAACTTAAAAAATAAATGTTAAGCAAAGACGTTTCAAAACTTTTAACGTGAAAACTTCTTCTATAGGGTTTTCCAATAAGGACTTGAAAATTTTTCCTTGGAATAAAACGCAAACCATTTTAGATATTTCAAAAACTTTATTATCGGCTTGAAGTACAATCAAAACATTTATGAATGGAACTCGACTTCGTTCATATGGCCACCGCGGGCACATTTGCAGCGGTCGATTCGTTGTACTCAATTTTCAACGACTCGGCCACACATTTCGGCCGCTATTTCGCGTTCAATGTTGGCTCTGAGCTCTTCCAACGTCGTCAGCGTGTTGGCATAAACCAATGACTTAACGTAGCCCGAACGAGGCGGCCAATCAACTGGTCCATTTCTTGAGATAACACGCTCATCATACTTACTCTTCAATAAATCGATTGTAGCGTGTGCTGTGTGGCATCATTCTGTTGAAACCACATGTCGTACAAGTCCATATCTTCCAATTCGGACCAAAAATAATCGGTAATCATGGCGCGATAACGCTGACCATTCACAGTAACGTGACGATCGTTATCGTCGACGAAAATATATGGCCCAATAACGCCGCCGGCATACAAACCGCACCAAACAGTTATTTTTTGTGGATTAAGTGGTGATTCATGAAGCACATGTGGATTTTCACCCGACCAATAACGCATATTTTGCTTATTTGACGAACCCATTGAGCCAAAACTGAGCTTCGTCACTGAAGATGATTTTGCTATGAAATTCATCATCTTGGCGCATCTTCTCCAGAACCCAATCGGATAACGTATTTCGCTTCAAATGGTCCATCGGTTTCAATTCTTGAGTCAGTTTGATCTTGTATGGGTGTAAACCAAGATCCTTACGCCAAAATACACCATAATGTGGTCTGAGCGATGCCCAATTCTTGAGAACGACGTGGAATTGATTGATTTGGAACGTTTGCTACGGACGCCTGAGCGGCAGCGATATTTTCGACACTTCGACCATCCCGTTGTCTCACTGACACGGCAACATCACACAACGAATATGTAGACTCAAATTTTTGCACTAAACTTGTTATTGCCTGTCTACAAGGGCGAGAATTACGACCGAAAATTGGAGTTAACGCTCTTAAAGTTGCAGTAACCGACTCCGAATTTCGGTAGAAAATTTTTATAATTTACAGACGTTGCTCGTTCGTATACTTTACCATGATGAAAATGTTCAGTTTACTGAATAAATTGACAGCGACAGTTTGATGATTAGTAAAAGAGTGCGTTTACAAATTAAATTCAAAGTTGTCAAGTCCCTATTGGAAAGCCCTTTATATTGATTCAAGTTTACAAATTAGGCTTATCAATAAAAATTACGCTACAATTTTTTATTTTAAATTAATTTTTTAATTATGACCGGTGATTCCATATATATGAAACCACTGTGCGACGTCCCTACATCTGTCTATGCAGCTGTTGCTGCATGTAAAAAATTCAAATGGTGAGATAAAGGTATCAATTTTAATGGCCAAGACTAATATGGCACTGCTAAAGAAGATTTAAGAGTGCTAGTGCACTGTAATTTATATTATCTAGTTTAGTAGCTGTCATTATTCTTTTGACTGCCAAATAATAACTACTTGGTTTTCTGTAAAAAGAGGTCATTTAGTTTTCTTTGTTTTACTTAATTAATTTGTTTTCGCTTTAAAAATTCTTTAGACCATCATTTGATAAAACCGAGCGTTGAGTTAGCTCTAAGGATTATCTCTTCAATACGCGAACGGAAGTATAACTCTCTATCGTATAATATTCAGGTCGCGAAGGGATTGAACCTTGGTCATGCCGAAAATAAAGTGGAGGGGGAGATTGATTGGACTTCCGAGACAAAGTCATAAACTTACATTTGGGGACATTAAGCTCAAAGCAATTTTTTAGATACTAAGTGGAAAACCTATAAAGGTTTTCTTGGTGGAGAATAGAGTCTTGGGGTGAAGAAATAGTTTTGGAGAACTTAGTGTCATCGGCGTAAATGAATACGGAGCAGTGTTTAATAATCCTCTCAAGATCTTTTATAGGTAAAATGAAAATGGCTCCCTTATGAACACGAGAAATGGCTAAAAACGGGGTTGAGAAGCGAACACTATAATAACGGTTCTCCAGATAAGAAGATATCCATTTCAACAATATGGGGTCAAAGCCGAGGGAAGTAAATTTAAAAAGGATCAATTGATGTGATATTTTATCGAAGGACTTAGCGAAATCTGTATCAAACCATCGATTTCGTTGCCATTTTCTGGGCTGAAAGCGCAAGGATACGAATTCAACTAAATTTGTAGTAGTTGATCTACCTTTCAGAAATCCTTGCTGAGTGGTTGATATAAATGACTTGCACTGAAAGTTTCATATAAAAAACTTTGAAACATTTTAGGTATGTCAGAAAGCTTATTAATGTGACGGTAGTTGGTTACTTCAGTATTTGATACCGTTTTATGAACCGCGGTTATGAAAGAGGTGTTCCAAACTTGGGGGAATTGTGTGAGCGACAAATGAAATAGTGAGGAAAGTGGGTGCGAACAACTGGAGGTACACTTTTTGAGAAATATTGCTGGGAGCCCGTCTGATCCGGGTAAAAATTCATCAATGGGATTTTGTAACTTATCTTCAATAAGGGTGGGATCAAAAGATTGAGAGAGAGAGGGGCCAATGGAGAAATTGGGAAAGTACTTGAAATATATGGGGTCGGGTACGAAGAGGTTGTCTGCAAATGACTGTTTAAAAAGGTTTGCAAAATAGTTGCCAATAATATGTGGGTCGGTCGATGATATATTATCGAACGAGAGAGAGGTGGGGATTCTGATCTGATTTTCCTTTCTAGTCCAAGAATTGATAAAATGTCTTAGAATCGTTGATAAGGGTGGTCTGCGTTGTGTCAAGAAAGCGTTGATAGAGGCAGTTATAAAGTTGGGTAGATTGGAGGTAGGTTCCAAGATAGTTAGTCATAATAAGAATTGGTGCGAAGGAAAACTGCACAAGAGACTGTATCATACCAACCTATCCTTAGGTTTGTAAAGAAGATTTGCTAAGATAGATATTGATTTTGCTAAAATTGTCTTTATGGAAGTTGTAAGAAGAGATGGTAGGGGAAGAAGTGGGCTGGGGTTGAGTTATGGAAAAATGTGAGAAGAAGAGGTTGGGGAAAGTTGTCGACAGTTGATAGGGTAAAGGGACAGAACGTTACTGTGGAGCTAATGGGAACGTTAGTGAAAATAAGGTCTGGTTACCTACGGATGGAGTTAGGGACCCCACTTGGCATAGGCTTGAGTCAGTTATGCTATCAATGAATAGACATTCCTTGGTTAAGAGGTAGCGCGTGAAGGAGTAGGGGAGTGTAGAAAAGATGCAGGCAAAAAAGGTAAGTTAAGTTATCATGGTTACGCTGAAGGTAAGAAACTCATTCGGAGTATACATAGCTGCGGAAAGCAGCGAGGTCATCCGCAATTTTTGGGGAGGTGCGTTCAAGACTTCGTGGTACCTGTTGTAAAGTTTCCTGAGACTAGTTATATCCGTAGGAAGGTCTGCCTGTTGGATGGAGACCATGACACTTGTTTTCGTTTTTCCCTCAAAGCAAACAGAGTCGGATTTATAGTAAAAATATGCGAGAAAGAAATGTATATTTTCGTATATCTTTTTATCCCTTAGCCTAGAGAGCGCGTAAGGGCATTCCGTTGTGCCTGTATTCTTTTGGGTCAATTTAAAATAGCGGCAGAGGCCCGAGAAACCGAGGGAGAAGGCGATCTAGAAGAGGATATGCGTTTAAGATATGCGAGCTGATAAAGTTTGGGAATTGGGCTCCTGTTGTAAGGTCGAAATTGGGAAAGCAGTTGTTAGTATTCGTGGAAGGGTTGTGGGCGGTTGACCAATGACAGTATCAGTTGCAGGGGTTAAATTAGAAGAAATGCGTTGGGGCTTGGATGGAAGAGAGGCACTTGGTGCTTCTGTGGGGATAGGGGATGGGGGTTGCTTAGGGATATAGACGGTAAGGGGAAAATTGGGAAATATTTTGGTTTTAAGGCTCCAGTTGGGGTCAGGATATGGATAGTTGCACTTATATTTCCAATGCATTTGACAGAGTTTGGCATCAGATTCTTCTATCGAAAATGCGTGCTTTTGTGATCGACGAATCTCTTCTTCAATGGATTATAAATTACCTTTTTCAAGATGTCTTGCATGGTTTCAAGTCTGTTATTCACAAAATAAATGCTGGTCTGTCCCAGTGCTGCGTTCTGTTTCCGACACTCTTTTTAATTATTATCAATGATCTCTTGTCAGCCACTTCTGATGCAATATATTCTGCTGACGTCAGTACTCTCTGCTTTTCATATTCGTTTCCGGAGTCACGTTCCCAGCATACGCTGACAACAGCGTATATCCAAATTTTAAAGGTTTTTAAGGATTTTTTTTTTGCACAAAATGAAATATAATCTTGTTGAATATTATGAATTATATTTTATTATTTAGCTATTGAATAATACAAAAAAAATTAAAACAAAAATTGTTTTTAACGTCATTTTGGTGGGGTAAAGTAGGTCTCTTCAACAAAAAAAAGTAGGTGGCTGGCCCCTTGATTGCTCCTTTTGTAATCATCTGAAATCAAATGCTTTGTGTGACATTCGCACTGTACTGTTTTTCGCGTCTTCACGTTTTTTGTTATGACTTTGACTGCACTCGATCGATCACCGCGATCAAAATTGCGTCCTTTAGGACTTCGATGAAAGACCGCAGAGATGTCCTGTTGGATGGCCCAAGAGCTTTGGTACTGTGTGTTTTGGGCCTCTTGGAAACTGCCACGGTTTCCTCCTATGATCTCTAGCGCTTGGAGGAGTATTTAGGAATTTTGGAAGCAGTGGGTAATCCGTCTTTTAGGATGTTTTTAGCTCACCCAATCCTGCTCTTTACGTCCACACTTTTCTCAACCTCCGGAATGGATCCGAGGGTTTTGATGATGCGTGAAGCATTTCGGCGTGTTAGGTAAAGCGCCTTAGATGGAGCTTGCCGATACAGCTGAGCCCCAGATTCTTCCTTAGGGGGAGGAGATTTGTTAGCAACGACAAGTCCGTGGCCTGCCACAAACTTGCTGCTGCTAGGGGTGGACGAAGTGATAGGATCATGGATCACAGTCTTAGCACTCCCTGAATCTTTCTTTTTGGGCTCGTTGCGCTTGCCTTTAGAGGATGGTGCACCATGATCTGCCACAGTTTTACCTCCTCTCGACAATGCAGGAACCTTGCCGGTAGTCGGTGCAGTCACCAGTACCGGCCTCAGGTTTTGTTTTGTTTGAGATATTGTCCATAATATGGCCCCACGAGTAGCGGAAAAAGGGTGGTCCTTGGCTGTAATTTTTTTTATGAATGAAAAACGTTGGTTCTGCTTTCGGATTATGTTTATTTGATGCCATACATTTTTCTCCATTAAGTCGAGAAAATGATATCGGCTAATTGGCCACCGCCAGAATTGTTGACCATTTGGCTCCGATTTGTGGCATTTTTTTATTTCTCTTGCCAGAACTTCCTTTGATAGGCCCCTTGACGGATATTCTCTTTGAGGGCTTCAATTCAAGATACAATTTTAGGAAAAAAATACAAATATTGACTGCACAATTTTATTTAAATTTTTTTCATCAAACCTTGTATCTAACCACTCTCTATCTGTATGTCCATAGTGTGCGGAGGTGCCATCCTGTTGGTACACAAAGACTGTTCTTTGTTGCAGTGGTATTATTACCTAATAGTTTTTGTAATTTGTTTCGCAAAAACTTCAGGTAGAGATTTGATTTAAACCTTGGAGGAAGCCCATAGGGTCCGATCAGCTTGTTACTCAATAGAATACCGAGTTATTTAGTTTAGTTTTCAATGCATTTTATTTTCTTAATCACTAATTCTTACATACTAACAAAAAATTGCTTAAATGCTGGCTTACAATTACTTAACAATCTTATATTAACTTACTGGCCCCACACAGGCACTCTAAGCTACTCTAAATTCTTATATCTATGTCTTTCGACTTCATTTACATTTTATTTAGAAATGTTTTGTATACTTAGGCCTGAGAAAAAAATATTAATAAAAAACTTAGGCTGTGGATGTAATTTTTTTATTTTTTTATAAAAGCTTAATATCTAACTTAAAATAAACCTTAGTCTACGTAATTCTACATACACAATACACACATGCACACACATAGCCATTATACACAACTATACACATACATTAGTATATGCCTTTGTATACTCTAATGTACGTATATATTTCTTAAGTGCTAACCTAAACCTATGTATGCTGGCCATCGCTATTCACAGAGCAAATAGATTGGTCAGCTTTGCCTCATTAGTGAGGCTGGTCCATAATTGACTGAAACGACGACGTAACATCTTCTCCATCATTCAACCACCAGAAATGCTGGTGCTGCAGAACGACATCCCTCTTATCGCGATTCCCCACAGCCCTACTGAACCTGAGACGATCCACACTGCCGTGTGCGACTTCCCTATTGTAGTTGAGTCGCCTGTCCCCAGCTGTCCGAGCGACATGGAAGATTAACGGGACCGCTGATCTATCCTGGATCAACCCTATCTGATCCAAGTAGAGGAATGCTTCCGGTGGAACGAAGCCGTCAGAGCGCACACACTCGTGGTAAAGGTAATTGGGGTAGTAAGTCCCATATATCAGGTTATTCGTCGAGGTCATTGCTCTTGCAATGTGCTTTCGAGTCAGCTTAATTACGAAGTTGTCCACTCGTATTAGGTTCGCCCTGTTGTAAAGGACCTCATTAGGATAAAATTTCTTGTACTCCGACTCTGGTGTTCTGTACAAGCGAAGACAAGGCAAGGCCTCTCGAACACCAGAATCTTTTCCATTAAGCTTGCGTACGCAATAGTATGAGGAAGTGAACTTATCAAGTCGCTTGTATAAATCTTGAACAGGATCGGAATTGACCGCGCATTGCTGAAGACCATTTTTGATTTGAAATATTCCAACAGAAGTCACATCACCATTTTTCACGATGAACTGTCTGTTGGTTAGCATATTATAAAGAATGTACAAGAGGGGTTTACTGATCCCCAGCCTAGTCAGTTTATAGAAGAGACCCTCTAACCATACGGTGTCGAAGGCCTTCTCCAAGTCAACAAGGCAGGCACCAGTACATTGTTTTTTGCCTTTATTCTATTGGATATCGGATACCTGTTTAGACGCGGCATGTGAGATATCTTGCTCCGCCTTAAAACCGAATTGATTATCCGGAACTATATGTTTGTCCTCAACCCACCTAGACAGAGCTCTATTGATTACCTTTTCAAAAACCTTACTGATATTCGAAATGAGACGTATCGACCGGAGATTCGCCGGATTGGATATATCCTTTCCCTTTTTGGGGATAGGTTGAACCATCGCCGTTTTCCAATGCGCTGGATAATGTGCATTATTCATTGCATTATTAAACAGGGTGGTGTAGATGTCCACCGCTTCTAGAGGAAGATGTCGAAGCACGATTTCGGAATACCATCGGTCCCCACTGATTCTTAGCCCTGATTGTGTCGAAGATCTCATGGAGTTCTTCCTTCGAAATGAACGGGGGTAGGTCACCCTCTCTGGAAATGACATTATTTACCATATTTCGGTCGCTGAACCAGTTGAAACCAGAGTCCTCGGATCGCCAGTTCCCCATTTCATTTCGAATGCAGATGTCGTGCACCAAGACGCGATTGTCCAGGTCATAATTAGGGCCAATGGTATCAGTGGCCGTGTATACTTTCTGGAAAGTCGCCCCTATGGCCTCGACATTCTCCTGTGGATCCTCGATCACAAAGAAGTCGTCATCATCAGCGACCTTATTTGGATCAATTCCTGCTATTGTCAGTAACCGTTCGTTGTCTGTTGTCCGGGCTATTTTAAGACACTTAAGGTCGTTTTGATTTTTTTCTCTGAAATAGTTTATTTATTTGCGGGAACATATTCGGGTTGCTGGTGTTTATAGGCCGAACCTTTTTGTTCAAATACAAAGTTACAGAAATTCTGTAATTCTCTTTTATTAACGTTTGCACATTTTTAATCGACGACTTCAGTTTCCTAATCTCCGGCTCTTGTCTGTCAGTTAACTGTCTGTACAAGTTTTTGAGTCTTGTCAGAAGTCTACTTTTCTGTTGGTGCAGTGCGTCAATAGTAGGATTGCGGGACAGGTCTTCCTTAGTTGTACTCGTACGTCGATACCGCGGTATTGTAGTGTCCATAGTTTGTTTAATTGTCTCGTCCATTTGTTTTAGGTAATTGTCGATCTAGTCGTTTGACAAATTCCTATTGGACGGCGGGTGGAGCGTGTTCGAGGAGAGTACTCTTGTCAAGGTTGCGGAGAAACGTGTCCATTGGGTCTTACTGTTGTTGTAAGAATATCTTTGGACAAACTCCTCCAATTCCGCAATTTCGTTGGGAACTGTAATTTCGGTGCTAAAACAGCAATGGTCGCTGTCATACACGAATGTGCGCAGACAGTTTAATATTTGTAAATTCGTACCTGTCAGTCGTATACGTTCGTCATACAGCAGTAGATCCAAATAAGACCCGCCTCTGGGAAACGACGGGTTATCCGTCGCTTTCAGAGCGAGTCTGTACATGACATCGTGCTGACCCCACTAATCGAGTAGTAGGTTCCCTCTAGTATTTGGCAAATTATTTCCTCAATCTCTGTGGTTAGCGTTGAAATCCCCGTCGATTATAAAATAATTCTGCCCCTCTTCCTGCCTCAGAAGTCGAAAAAGCATGTCGAGCTCTGTAATGAATAGAGTGGATTGTGAAGCCTCAGGTGCATAAACAGATGCCAAGTACAGCCGTTTTCCACTGCGGAGCGGTATGTAAATGACGACTGCCTCCAACACCCGGAATCTGCGCAACACGCCCTTGTACACTCTGTGAAATGTTATACCTTCTTTAATGAAGATCGCGACACCGCCTCCACGTTTGGATCTGGGTCGGTTTCTTCTTCTAATAATATAATTATTGTACTCCAGTTTGTGCTTATCGGTTAGCTTGGTTTCGCTGGCGAAAAGCACATCAGGAGTTTGGTCTTGTAGCGCAATTTAAACATCACGGCTCTTCGTTCGATCCTAATCAGTGAATTAACATTCACCGCAATGACCTTCAAAGTTTGCTCCACCATGTGCGTACCCATTACGACATGTTTTGCGTTACGCCAGGCAGCAGCGCGTAGATCTGGTCCACCCGCATGGCCTGTTCTTGCACCTTGCAGCTGAGCCATCTGCCCTTGGATTGCGAGCATGTTAGGTGCAGCTTCCGTTGTTGTCGGCGTTGGCGCCGGAGAAGTAACAGTCACTTGCTGTACCGTAACCCCCCCACCTGACGCCATTTGGGCGTAGGAAATTTGGGACGTAACGGCTGGTGTTTGAAATCTGACAGGTGAACGTTTGACCTCCACCTTCTGCTGCCGAGCCAGTTTTGCTTTCTTAGGACAACCCCGATAGTTTGCGGTGTGTTCCACGTTCCCACATAACACGCACGAGAGCTGCGACCTATCGGATGCTCCGTCAACACCCAGAGCACACTCCTCGGAACTGTGGTTCTTAGCGCACTTCACGCATCGAGGCTGCATTTGGCAGTTCAACGCGGCGTGCCCGAACCTCTGGCAGCGAACGCATTGTATAACGCCTTCGCTCCGTTTTAATTTTTAACAGTGAATCACCTGGTAGTCTAGAACATTGATACTCCTTAGACTAACCAGACGGCTTTCGGGACTGAGCTGCATCAAGAAGAACGGCAGACTCCGTTTCTGCCGTCTAGCTTTAACTGTGGTAAAAGGCTTTACACCCATAAACTTGAGTCCACTCTCTCTTTGAGCAGTGCTAGGATCTCTTCAGGATCAGAAGACGGTTCCAACCCCTTCAGCAGCATCGATTGCCGCTTTTCACACTTTTCTTTTAGGAGCTCTTTCTCTTTCGCGTAGCCCTCCACTTTATTACATGCAGGAGGGGGTGTGTATGACGTTGCACCACACTATAAAAGTGGTTGATATTTGAAGCACGAAGTGTTAAGGGCTAATACATGTTACGGGGTTGAAGATATACGTATTGTGATAACCACTTAAATGTGAGCAGCGACATCTAGCAGAAAATGTCGAAGACCAGAAGATTTCGATATTGGAATAACAAAGTCTCGACTGGAGAGTAGAATCGAACTTTCTAGCAGATTGGAAATTGTATGGGACGCTGGATGGCGAGGATTGTTCTCGAAGTATGCCATTCGAGTATAAATACCAGCATCCCAAAGGTATGCAAGTCAGTTCTAAAGTGTAATTTGAAGTGTTAATTATGAGAAGTGATTTAAGTAAAAGATAAGAAAAGTATAAGTGGTTGAGAAATTGAATTGTACTGAGAGAAAGAATTAAATAGTGAATTATAACTGTACTGAATAAAGGGATTTGTATTGAAAAGAATAAGTTCTATCATTTGTACCCACACAAACATTTTACATTGGTGTCAGAAGTGGGATAGGACTTATTGTGTGTAAAAAAAAAAAGTGTTTTCTGACTATTTGAAAAAGCTATAATGGGTCGAAAACTATTGCAGTTGACCCTCGTCCAACTCAAATCCGAGTTGAACAAGAGAAGCCTCAGCGCCAGTGGAGGAAAAAGTGACCTGGTGCTCCGACTTCAGGAGGCTTTGAACAGCGAGGGACATGATCCTGATGCATATTCCTTTGATGTTGACGAGGATGAACAGACAAGTACCGGCAATGACATGGCTGCGATGATGCAACTCCTCTTGTTAAAAATGGACGAACAAAACAAAAAAATGGACGAACAAAAGAAAAATCTGGAAGAACAAAAGAATAGCCTCGAACAAAAAATGGACGGTCTTCAACAGAAAATGGATGAACAAAAGAATAATCTGGAAGAACAAAAGAATAGTCTCAAGCAAAAGCTGGATGAACAAAAGAATAGTCTCGAACAAAAGTTGGATGAACAAAAGAATAGTCTAGAACAAAAACTGGAAGAACAAAATAACACTCTCCAGCAAAAATTCGAAGAAATCGATGACAAATTTGAAAGAATAGAGAAGAACGTTGATGACAAATTTGATAGAATAGAGAAGAACGTTGATGACAAATTTGATACAATAGAGAAGAATGTTGGCGAAAAATTCGAAGAAATGGACAGCAAAGTTCAGCAACTGGCAAAAGAGCTCGACACAGTGCGAAAACAGAAACTGCGAGAATGTTCTTTAAGCGGTCCAAGGAGAAAAGATTTGAAGCCTCCCTCATTCGATGGCCAGACCTCATGGTCTACTTATAAGAAGCAGTTTGAAATGGCTGCCTGTGCAAACGACTGGGACAATGAGGAAAAGTGCTTTGCCCTAACAATGGCCTTGCACGGTCCTGCAGCAGAATTGTTGCAAACAGTAGACATCGAAAATCATAAAGATTATGTGACTTTAGTACAGGCTATAGAGAAACGGTTTGGGGATAGTCACATGCAGGAGGTCTTCAAGGTCCAATTGCAAAGCCGAACCCAGCAAAGAGGAGAAACACTGCAGCAGCTCCAAGCGGACGTGAGTAGACTTGCACATCTGTCATACCCCACCGCAGGCCAGGAAATTATCGACGAAATGGCAAAAGATGCATTTATCAGGGGAATTGCAGATTCGAAGCTACAGTCAGCAGTAAGGATGGCCGGGAAAAGAACCCTTGCTGAAGCACTTGCCTTCGTTCTGGCGATGGAAGCAGCCAATCAGTCTTCCAGGGGAACACATTTCGTCAGGGAAGTAGCATCTGCCGAATGTTCCTGCACAAGAATCAGTGCCGAGGAACGAGATACTCGACGGGATAGACGAATAATGCGCTGCTGGAATTGCAATAAAATAGGACACCTTCAAAGGCAGTGTAAAGAACCGGTGCGACGAAAAGACTGCCCTCACTGTGGTGACAAGCAAATAGAGGAAGAAACCCGCAGAAACAGCTATCAAGAAGCCAGTCAACCTTCCCGAAGCCATCAGTCGGGAAATGCTTAAGCACCAACTTCGCGGGGCAGAAGTTGGTAGCAGGAGTCGACGGCCCCAGGACCATCATCCAAGTCTCGCTGGCAAAACGACGCAGCGAAAGCCTTCTAGTAGAAGTAGTCAGTGGAAAAGAAAAATGGATGGCAACAATAGACACCGGTGCAACGGCCTCAATCATCAGGAGGAATCTTGTGCAGAAGTCTTGGCTGCATAACACTAGCAGCTGCAGCTTGCGAACAGCTACAGGAGCAACGATTAAGGTATATGGTGAAGTCCGCATAAAAATCCAACTGGCCGGAATAACATTCACTCACGCGTTTCTGGTAGCTGACATATGTGACGAGTGCATCATTGGTACAGACTTCATGAGAGAAAATGGACTTGTAGTCGACTTGGGGGCACAAACCCTGAAATACGGAAACATGGAGATACCAATGATATACGGAAACGCCAATACCACAGTCTCAAATGTCGTCATCTGCAGCAATCAGAGTCTAGAGCCTTCGTCAGAAGCAATTTTGTGGGCAAAAGTGGAAGGTGGTCCTGGTAGCCACCGATTCTATTTGATGGAGCCAGAAAAGAAAAGAGACTTCATGGTGGGAAAGACCTTAGTGGAGCCAAAGAACAACATGGTCCCTGTAAGGATTCTAAATCCAAAGACATTCAGTGTAAAGGTGAAAAAGGGGGAGATAGTGGGAAAATGCGTACCTGTTGAGCGATATAGCCCCACACCACAACGGAAAAAAAGGGTGCAAAACCGGTCACAACAGTTCAGAGCATAAAAATCAAGAACAAAATTCTCAGCCTCTGTAATCTGGACGAAGATCAGCGAATCCTGGCAGAAAAACTAATCGGTGAGTACGCTGATATATTTGCTACACAAGACGGAGAATATGGACGTATGCATATTGTTCAACATCACATTGACACCGGAGACGCTCGACCAATCCGTCAACCTGCAAGGCGTCTTCCATTGGCAAAACAAACAGAAGTGGCCGAAATGATGTCGAAGATGAAAGCTGAGGGAGTGATTGAAGAATCGCAAAGTCCGTGGGCATCTCCAGTGGTCCTCGTGAAGAAGAAAGATGGCAGCACGAGATTTTGTGTAGACTACCGACGTCTCAATGATGTCACTAAAAAGGGCAGCTACCCACTTCCGAGAATCGATGACACTTTGGATATGCTTTCTGGAGCGAAATGGTTTTCAACACTTGACTTGAAGAGCGGTTACTGGCAGGTAGCGATAAATCGTGCGGATCGTGAGAAAACTGCCTTCACTACAGGAAGCGGTCTTTGGCAGTTTGCAGTGATGCCGTTTGGACTGTGCAACGCTCCGGCCACCTTCGAGCGACTAATGGAACGAACATTGCAAGGACTCACCTGGAAAACCTGCCTAGTATATTTGGACGACGTTATCGTCATAGGTAAGACGTACGAGGAGCACCGCGAAAATCTAAAAGAAGTGTTTGAGAGGCTATGAAGTGCTCATTTAAAGCTCAACCCAGAAAAGTGTGCCTTGTTTCGTCCGGAAGTAAAATATCTGGGTCACATTATATCAGCGGAAGGTGTAAGAACGGATCCTGACAAAATCGAAGCCGTGAAAAGTTGGCCTTCTCCAAAAAATAAACACCAACTGAGAAGCTTCTTGGGCCTCGCCACGTATTACAGAAGGTTCGTAAAAGATTTTGCTGGCATTGCAAAGAGCCTGCATCAACTTACGGAAAAAGGCCAACAGTTCAGGTGGTCTGGAGAATGCGAAAAAGCATTTCAAGAACTGAAGCGACAGCTGTGCAATGCCCCCATCTTGGGTTACTCCACGCCCGGAAAAATGTTCATCGTGGACGCAGACGCTAGCAATGTTGGGGTCGGAGCTGTGATCTCTCAAGTTCATTACGGTCAAGAGAAAGTGGTCGCATATTACAGCTACGAAGCATTTCCATAAGTACCTCTATGGACAAAAGTTCATTCTCCGGACAGACCACGCAGTTCTGAAATGGCTACTCCAATTTAAGAACCCTGAAGGCCAAGTTGCAAGATGGATCGAGCAGTTGCAGGGCTACGACTTTGAAGTGCAACACCGCAAGGGAACACTCCACTCAAATGCTGATGCTCTCTCTCGTCGACCGTGCGGAGTAAAATGCGAACACTGCAATCGTAAAGAAGCAAAAGAACAGGCAACTATCCAAATGATCAGGACTGAGCCAATAGAGGGTTGGAGTATAGACGAAATCCGTTCCTCCCAACAGGCAGACAATGACATCGAACCAATATTGGCCTGGAAGGAACACGAGGAAAGACCAAGCTGGCAGCAGATATCAGATCGGAGCCAAACTCTGAAGGCATACTGGGCACAGTGGGACTCGCTTTTTGTGCAAGATGGATTGCTGAAGAGAAAATGGGAAAGTACAGATGGGACAACATCTCGTATGCAGCTAATTGTGCCACGGTCCAGAGTCAACCAAGTGCTCCATGAAATA
Organism: Volucella bombylans; assembly: GCA_949129095.1. NCBI lineage: Eukaryota > Metazoa > Arthropoda > Insecta > Diptera > Syrphidae > Volucella > Volucella bombylans. Next base: position 236,084,295 of record OX422140.1, read on the forward strand.
CATGACGAAATCTCAGGAGGCCATTTGGGAATAAACAAGACGTTGGAAAAGGTAAGGGAACGTTTCTATTGGCTAAGCGCTAAACAAGATGTCGAGAATTGGTGCAAAAAGTGCATAAGATGTGCGGCTACCAAGGGGCCAAAAGTAAAGCCACATGGACAAATGCAACAATACAATGTCGGAGCACCTTTCGAACGAATAGCCATCGACATCGCTGGGCCGTTTCCTGAAACCTTTAATGGAAACCGATATACTCTCGTAGTCATGGATTACTTCAGTAAGTGGCCGGAAGTATTTGCCATCCCAAATCAAGAGGCTAAGACCGTAGCCGAACAGATAGTCAACAACTGGGTGAGCAGATTTGGGGTCCCAATGGAGCTGCACTATGATCAAGGGCGAAACTTTGAATCAAAAGTCTTCCAGGAAATATGCCAATATTTGGGAATAAGAAAGACAAGGACAACGCCACTACACCCTCAATCTGATGGAATGGTCGAGCGATTCAATCGGACCTTGAATGAGCATCTATCTAAGGTTGTCAGCAACTGCCAGCGGGATTGGGATCGACACATACCCCTCTTCTTAATGGCCTACCGAAACGCGGTCCATAGCTCAACAGGGCACACACCATCCGAGATCTTATTTGGTCAAACAATTCGGTTGCCAAGTGAAGCAAAATTCGGATCCCCACCGACGGAGCCCAAAGAGGTGAACGAGTACGTGAATGACTTACGCAGCAGGATTCGTAAATTGCATGAAGACACCAGAGAAAAGATGAAGCTAGCAAGCAGCCGCATGAAAACTAGATACGATATCAAGGCGAAATCTTCCGGTTTCAACGAAGGAGATCTGGTTTGGCTGTATAATCCTCAGCGTAAGAAAGGCAAATCACCAAAATTGCAACAGGACTGGGAAGGTCCATACAAGGTGATAACCCGCATTAATGACGTTGTCTACCGGATCCAGCGTGGGAATCGAGGAAAATTGAAAGTGGTCCATTTGGATAGAATGTGTCATTTCAACGGGATGCTGAATGACGAAGTTGTTCGGGACGAACAACTGTAGGGTGGGAGCAATGTGATAACCACTTAAATGTGAGCAGCGACATCTAGCAGAAAATGTCGAAGACCAGAAGATTTCGATATTGGAATAACAAAGTCTCGACTGGAGAGTAGAATCGAATTTTCTAGCAGATTGGAAATTGTATGGGACGCTGGATGGCGAGGATTGTTCTCGAAGTATGCCATTCGAGTATAAATACCAGCATCCCAAAGGTATGCAAGTCAGTTCTAAAGTGTAATTTGAAGTGTTAATTAGGAGAAGTGATTAAGTGGTTTAAGTAAAAGATAAGAAAAGTATAAGTGGTTGAGAAATTGAATTGTACTGAGAGAAAGAATTAAATAGTGAATTGTAACTGTACTGAATAAAGGGATTTGTATTGAAAAGAATAAGTTCTATCATTTGTACCCACACAAACATTTTACAGTATGTATATGAGCGCTAGACCAATTTCCCGATTTTAATTTTGTGCTCATGACATTAAATACCTACAAAATTTCATAAATTTCCAAGCATTGAACAAAATCGAACTTATTCGGAAAATGTATGTACATATATGTTATTTACGAGTACATATTTGCTCCCTTTTCTTTCAAGTTATGTAAAAGGGAGTTTTTAAAACTGTACGCAAAATCTTCAATTCCGAGACTCGGGGACAACGCAGTAATGTACGGCCGAATATATGGGAGTTCGAACAAGTGGAATGGGATCTCAACCAACTTCAGCACCGCTGGAAACAGCTGGCGAAAGATTGATATGATTTTGTTCCTTGGAGTAGGGACTTTGGATCCAATTTGTTAAACCAGTCTGAAGTAGCAGCGGTTGCCTAGGCTTATTCTGGTGGTAATCTTCGACAAGGTGTCATTTGTTCAGTTTGCATTAACCCAGAGGAAGAGGAACTCCTCTAAAGTAATAAGCATTTACAGTGACAAATTGTACGTTTTGGTAAATGACGTGGTTATCTTTGCTCGATAAAATATTGTAAAATGTTTGTGTGGGTACAAATAATAGAACTTATTATTTTCAATACAAATCCCTTTATTCAGTACAGTTACAATTCACTATTTAATTCTTTCTCTCAGTACAATTCAATTTCTCAACCACTTATACTTTTCTTATCTTTTACTTAAACCACTTAATCACTTCTCCTAATTAACACTTCAAATTACACTTTAGAACTGATTTGCATACCTTTGGGATGCTGGTATTTATACTCGAATGACATACTTCGAGAACAATCCTCGCCATCCAGCGTCCCATACAATTTCCAATTTGCTAGAAAATTCGATTCCACTCTCCAGTCTCCAGACTTTGTTATTCCAATATCGAAATCTTCTGGTCTTCGACATTTTCTGCTTGATGTCGCTGCTCACATTTAAGTGGTTATCACAATATACTTTACAATGGCAGCAGATTTTGGCCACCCTGAAGTGTCTATATCAATGACGTGTCCCAACAGCTAGGCAGATCTTTATTGTGCTTATACCTGCCTGCGGTTACATAATACGAGTATTTTAATATGAGATTGAAAAAACCATATTATGAAAGCGTATCTATTTGCCGGAATCCGGTGGAGGTTTGGGAAAATTCTGAGGTTTTGTTTCCAAGCTGTAAGGCGCATCGCAAATTTTCTAGTATGATGCGACACAACCGGATAAGTTTTCTTGGGACCCCAAATTCGGCCATCGCATTATGAAACCTAGTACAATGGAGGCTGTCATAAGCATAGGTGGTAGGTATTGACTTGGAACTGGCTAGTTCTTTCCAAGATTTTCCAGGCCGGAAGTCACACTGCTTTCGGTAAATTTTTGTGGACCGAAGAGACTTTACGTGTTCACACAGTACACTGAATAGAATCATAATGCCGACATTAGTCAAACAGATCCTTCAGAAGCGGGCGTTATCCATCGTCATCCTGCACAGACGGACGAGTTTGGCAGGGATGTCAAGACTAGACATTGCTCTATATAGCTCGTCTCTATAAATGCTGTCATAGGCAGTCTTAAAATCGATAAGCAGGTACCCACCTCCTGGTGGATCTGGACTTCTTGGTTTTTCTCCAAAATCTGCCGGATTGTGGAAATCTAATCGATTGTGTACCGCACTGATAGGGTCCAATCAGGTTGTTTACGATGGCTTCAATCAAACCAATCCCTGAAGAAGGTATTTCGAGAGAGAGAGGTGTATGCGCTTAGTCGACTCTATGCCACTTCGCTGTACTGCAGTTCTGGCAAACAAAGGCCATTCAACGAAGTATTAAGCAATTGCAACATATTCAATTTTCAGTTTTTTCTTTAAATTAATTTTGCAACAATGAAGTTGTATTAAATTTTGCGTAAAAAACGGATTTAATGGTGCGCGAACGTTGGAAATGTTGGAAAAGTGTTACGGCAACGATTCTCTAAAGAAAACGGTCCTTTACCAGTGGCACGAGCGGTTCAAAAGTGGTCGTGAGTCAGTCGTAGATGATGAACGCAGTGGCAGACCACTGACATCGAAAACCGACGAAAACATTGATGCAATAACAGAAATGTTGGTCAATAACCGCAAATTAACTATCAGAGAGATAGCGGAGGACTTGAACATTGCCTATGGATCCGTCCAAGACATTTTGGTTAATGATTTGGGTTTCCGTCGTGTAGCAGCAAAGTTGGTGCCAAAAGACCTCAATTTCATGCAAAAAAGAGACCGTGTTGACGTCGTAAAAGAGATGATTTGCGAAGCTGAATCCGATCCCACATTCATCAAAAGGATCATTACTGGAGACGAGACGTGGGTTTATGAGTACGACACGCAATCCAGACATCAGGTAAGTGAATGGCGTTCACCAAATGAGCCGAGACCAAAAAGACCACGTCGTTTTCAGTCAAAAAAGAAGGCAATGCTCACGGTTTTCATGGATTACAACGATGTAGTGCATCATGAATTTTTGCCAGAAGGCCAACCAGTAAACAAAAAGTATTATTTGGGCGTTATGAGACGTTTGCATGAAGCAATTCGCCGAAAGAGACCAGAATTGTGGGCAGAAAACTAGTGGATTTTGCACCATGATAACGCACCATCGCACACTGCCATCATTATTCGTAATTTTTTGACGAAAAATGCAACAAATACCATCTACCAGCCACCGAATTCACCTCATTTGGCTCCTTGTGACTTCTTTCTGTTCAATCGAGTTAAAAAACCACTACGGAGAACGCGTTTCAGCAGCCGAGAGGAAGTAATGGAAAAATCGCAGGAAGCACTAATGGACATACCGAAAACCGAATATACAAAATGTTTCGAGGATTGGATCAAGCCCTGGCATAAGTGTGTTGCATTCGATAAGAGATTACTTTGAAGGGGACAATATACATTTAGATGAATAAACTTATATTATTACTTCTCAATAAATTGCTTTTCATCAAGGTGGTATTTTAGGTTTTCTATAAGAATGGTTAGTTACTTAATTGCAAATTCAATACGAAGTCTTTAGAACATTAGAGAAAGAAAAAATAAATAATTAAAATACAGGTGCTATAAAATTTGTTTTATTGTAAAATAAAAAGTTAAGCATCTAACACTGCTATTATTTTGCACACAGGCAGGTGTATCTGCACTGCATATTAATAACACGAATAATATTTTGCTCGTCAAACTTCAATTACAAAATATAAAGAAAATTCTACTTTTCCCGCCTGTTGCTGATTCAAATTAAAAAACAATAATTGAATTCTAAACCCATGTAATTATGTAAACTAAATATAACGTAACGTAACATAAAACAAATGTATAACAACTTAAAACAAATGTATAACAAGTTAGAACAAATGTATAACACATTATAACAACATGTAATGTCAAAGCAAAAGCAAATCACTATTAAAGAGATTGTTAAACAGAAAGGTTATCTTTTTTTTACAAGAGAAAGGTGTGAGATTTATTCTTAACAATAAGAACCAGCAAAATTTAATTAACCTTGGAAAATACATTGGTCCTTCGAGAGTGAACATTAAATAATTTAAATACTTTGTATTATAAAAGAGTGGAAGTTTCCATTAATCCAAACCCAAATAACACTGTGAGTTTTTTTCTTTAAAGTGCAAAAACGGCATTCTCGCGTCGTGTAATACATTTTAAATAAAAAAAAAAAAAACTTTAAACTAATCCAAATCCCTGTCTGCAATCTGGAACCGGTGCATCCGCTTCTTGGGAACAGTCAACGATCATCGGGTCCGTTCCTGGACAGTGCAGTACAATACACCGTACATACAGTGCAACATACGGTGCATTAAATTTAAATCTCAGTGCAACAGTACGGTGCATACTGCAACATACAGTGCTTACACCGCAACATACTGTACATACAGTGCAATTACGGTGCATTCAATTTAAATTTTAGTGCAACAGTACGGTGCATACTGCAACATACGGTGCATACACCAAACATACCGTGCAATATACAGGCAGTTCCCGCAAGTTACAGACCAGCCCTAGGTGTCGGAACCTACATACAAAAATATTAATTTGTAAGTACAATCCAATTTTTTTAAAATCATAATCGTTGGCTTACCTTCAATTTTTTTTCACCATCATGGCTAACTATGGAAAACTGCAAAAGAATATCCTAGCCCAGTTACTCAAGGACATATCCAATTATGGGAAAAGGCCAGAACACCAACGCAGCAAAAACTACATTGTAGGACGGCTTGATGTATTGGAGGGCAATTTTAAATCCAGCACAGAATACAATGCGGAAGCGATTTCTACATTGGATAGTGAAAAGATGGAAGAATTAGAAAAAATTTTCGACAAAATTAAGGAATGTTACCTGGAATATCGAGCAGACTTGCAGGACGGTTTAGAAAAGGCAACAAAGTCAGGAGTACTGGTAAGTTCTGTGGAATCAAATAATCAGAAACAGGAATTAAGACTCCCAAAAATAAATATACCAACCTTTTCTGGTAACTACGAAGAATGGAGAGCATTTCACGATCTTTTTATTTCATTAATACATAATAATGGTTCTCTGTCAAAAATTCAAAAACTTCACTATCTTAAGTCAAGTGTTTTGGGAGAAGCTGAACGTCTTTTGCAGCACTTAAGGGTTGATGAGGGTAATTATGATCAGGCTTGGGAAGTGTTAACCTCACGATATGACCACAAGCGTATACTAGTCAACACCCAGTTTAAGATTTTCTTTGGCCAGCCGAATCTAAAACAAGAGACAGTATCCGGTATAAAAAATTTATTAGACACATCAACGGAATGTCGACACTCACTTAAAAACTTAGAGCTTCCGGTACAACATTGGGATGCGATTTTAGTTTTTTGTATGCTTCAAAAACTTCCACCCACAACTCAGCAGATATGGGAAGAAAAGCTAGGGGTTAGAAAAGATTTGCCAACTTTTAAAGAATTTTCAGAATTTTTGGAAGCTAGATTTAGGACCTTAGAAGTCGTAGAACCACAACCAGGATTTAAATATAGCAAGAATTCAAACAAAACTAATTCACTAATTATTAGTAAAACAAAAAACATTCCATATAATTGCAAAGTCTGCAGCAAAGGTCCGCATGCCCTTCGAAAGTGCAATAGGTTTTTAAAAATGGATGTGGTTGTCAGAAAAAATACGGTAGGCAAAATCGGAGTGTGTGAAAACTGTTTGGCGTACAGTCACTCGACGCCCCAGTGCCCAAGCCACTCACGCTGCTACCATTTCAGACAACCACACCATTCACTATTACATTTAGACACACAATCTCACACCATTCACAACTCCAAACAATCCCCTTCGACATCTAACACACATTCACACCAGTCATCAATAGTCAACCCTGAAGCAACAGTTTTTCACCCTTATACTCAACAGCAGGAAACAAGAGGCTATAAAAATTCATTTCACACTTACCACAACACTTCCCAAATTCTGTTAGCAACAGCTGTTGTCAAGGTTAGAGCCGCATCAGGAGAATTCATCCAATTTAGGGCGTTACTTGATCCTGGGTCGGAGGCTTCTTTTATTACAGGATCGGCGGTGCAGGCACTTAACCTATGCAGGAAAAGATCATTTGTTGAAGTTTCCGGGTTGGGGAAGGTCAGCAGTGGAGCTTGCCACAGCTCTGTCGACTTGACTTTTAGGTCGGTTCACTCATCGTTCACAGGGCGCACCCGCGCATTCATTTTCAAATCCCTGACTGGGCTTCTGCCGGCCCAAAAGGTCAGCTTCAACAAATGGCCGCATATAAGTGGCCTTAAACTTGCCGACCCATCATTCTTTACACCAGCCAATGTAGATCTTCTAGGAAGCGAAGTCTACGCCGAAGGTCGCCCAGAAAACCAAACTAGGTTGGATATTGATGGGAAAAGCACCTGCAAATAGACAAAAGGTTAAGGCATTCCACAACTCAGTTGACCTCAACACACAACTCACAAAGTTCTGGGAAATCGAAGAAGCACCGTTCCCACAACACGAAACACAGGAGAACAAAAACTGCGAGAAGCAGTTTGTAACTACTACCCGAAGAGCGTCAGATGGACGTTATGTAGTGACACTACCATTTAAAGAAGGAAGTAAACCTGGGTTAGGGTCCTCGAAGTCAGGAGCCTTTCGTAGGTTTCTTCATCTGGAAAGGCGCTTCCAGCAGAATCCCGTGCTATATAGAGAATACTCCAACTGCATTAAGGAATACCTCGCCCTTGGTCATATGACAGAAGTTGATGAAACGGCGAACGACGTTTTGAATACTCCATTTCATTATTTTCTGCCTCATCATGCAGTATTCAAACAATCAAGTTCCACTACCAAATTGCGGGTTGTCTTTGATGCAGCAGCCAAAACCTCCGATGGAACATCGCTCAACGACCATCTTTTAGCAGGGCCTAAAGTGCAAAACAACATTGTCGATATCATACTACGATGGAGAGTACACAAATTTACCTTTACGGCCGATGTTGAAAAAATGTACAGGCAGGTGAGAGTAACACCTAGTGACTCATATTATCAACTCGTGCATTGGCGTAACAACCCTCAAGAGCCAATTAAAACGTACCGCCTCCAAACCATCACTTTCGGAACCACTAGTGCTCCATACCTCGCGATTCGGACGATGAATCAACTGGCATCTGATGAAGAAGACAGCTACCCACTTGGCGCAAAGATGGTAAAGGAGGACATGTACGTCGATGATCTCATCACTGGAGCTGACACTGTAGAAGAAGCCCTTATACGGCGGGAACAAGTGCGAGGTTTGCTATCATCAGGCGGGTTTCATCTGAGAAAATGGATGAGCAACTGTGAAGAAATATTAAAATTCATACCAGAAACTGAAAGGGAAGCTAATTTTTCATTACCTTTAGGTTCCTCTGATTATGTTAAGGCTTTAGGTATCAAATGGTATCCTCTCGAAGACATCTTCTCTTTTCAGTGTTGTAGCTCCAATCCACCGGATCAAACAAAAAGGACAATTTTATCGACAATCGCCAAACTCTTCGACCCTCTTGGCTGGATCTCACCGTGCATTATTCGTGCCAAGCTGATTATGCAACACTTGTGGAAGCATGGCTCTGAATGGGACGATCCAGTTGCTGAAGAATTACTCAAATCCTGGAACACATTCCGTCAGGAAATCGCGTGCATCAACCACATCCGGATTCCTCGATGGATACATGCAAACCGTAAACAACAAGACACAGAAATCCATGGCTTCAGCGATGCTTCACAAAGTGCATACGGTGCGGCAATATACCTTCGTGTACTGGATCAACAAGGTAAGATCCATATGCACCTACTGATATCCAAGACCAAGGTTGCTCCATTAAAGACCCTCTTACTTCCACGTCTGGAACTATGCGGAGCAGTCATGCTTGCGACACGTCTGCAATACACTTCAACGGTTCTTGGGTTGAACGAAGCAAAACAGTATGCATGGACGGATTCAACGATAACCTTGGCCTGGAAAACAGCGCAACCATCAAAATGGAAAACATTTGTAAGCAACAGAGTAGCACAAATACAGCAGCTTACGCAACAGGACATCTGGTACCATATCCCGACACAAGCTAATCCAGCTGACCTTTTGTCACGGGGAGTCTCACCATCGGCACTGGTTGGATCACAACTCTGGTGGAATGGACCAGAATTTCTTCACCACAGTTGGAAGTTTAAATATCCGCCTCAATCAGTAAGAGCAGAAACAGGAGAAGAGAGACGATCTGTCCAAATCCATTGCGTCACAAAGGAAAACAACCTAATAACAATCCTCGTATTAAAATATTCAAAGTTACTTACATTAATTAAGGTGGTTTCCTACATTTTTAGATTCATTAAAAATACTAATGAGCAACCTGTTAATCGGAACCTGTCTGCCATTTCCCCGTCTGAAACAGAATTGGCTATTTCTGTCATTCTGAAAAATGTACAAAAAACAATGTTTTCGACAGAGATTACAGCGATTCAACATGGGTTACCAACAAAAACTCTCAAATCCCTGAATCCGTTTCTTGATCCTGTAGGTATTCTTAGAGTTGGGGGTAGGTTGCAGAATTCAGATCTATCATACCAGCAACAGCATCCAATAATACTCAAAAACAATCATGCATTCACTAAACTTCTTTTGCAGGATGCACATGAAAGGACGTTTCATGGTGGCCTGCAACAAATGATGGCATACATTAGGAGAAAATATTGGATCCTGCGAATAAAAAGCAGCATCAAGGGGCATATTAATCGCTGCAACATATGCTTCCGGCACAGGGCGAAAAAAGCAAACCAGCTTATGGGTATTTTACCGGCTCCCAGAGTGCAAATAACACGGCCCTTTACGCATACGGGAGTCGATTACGCAGGTCCCATCGACATCAAGGCATGGAAAAAACAAATCTCAAGCACACATCTCAACACACATCTATAGAACACATAATTTTATATTTTAGCTGATCGGCTTAAACACAAAGTACAATTTCAAATTGCCGACGACAAAACAAAAAAATTCATTTCTCAACAAAGGCACAGCTGACAATAGTTGCTGACCTACATATTGCATGTCAACATGACGCTAAGCAACACATGTACTTCCAATCAACATACTGCTTATCAACATGGTCAGTATCAGAGATGTTGACATCGCACACATGTTGTGTAGTGACGTCACACAACTCATTCGTGCCGCCGCGAATCGGTATTTTACACACTCGCTCACACACACACACGTTTCGTAACGACATGCACTTATTTTTCTCACATTAAAAAAAAAAATAATAATAATAATAACAATTACACTAATAAACATTTAAGTCTAATTCCCAGGTATACTTTCTCAGAGCCATACATACAACTCTGGGATGACACACACACACTCGTAAGGCAATTGATGTACGCAATGGGAAAACTGCACCATGGGTACACGATCTCATTCATGGCGACAGCAAACTACATACAACAACAACAAGAAACTATCAACAAACGAATTGTAAAACAACAAAAGGGAATATATTCTTACACATATATATATTTAAATGTTATCTTTAAAACAAAAAAAAACACTTACTCTATGGGACATATTGTAATTATGTCACCTCATACACTCACTAGAAATTTTAAATTTGTAAATTGAAATTTAACCCTTTTAGTGCCGGGCGAAATGGAGGTGCCTATGCGAGAAAAACCGGCCGAATTTCACAGTTTTACAAGGGTTCGGGAAAATGCTTATAAAAACCAAACGAGAAACGATATTTACATGATTCAAAAAGCTGCGTATTATAGATGAAATACAGAACGAAACAATGACACTAGTTTTTTTGTACTCATTTGAGAATTATAGAAAAAACAAAGGTATATATGTTTATAAATGAAGTAAAAGTTGAGTTCTCTCGTACAAAACGTGTTTGCACATACAAACAGCCATCTTTTCACCACAATTTTATATGGGTCAATTATAATGAAGCATATACTTTGTATTTCCAATATATTTTGTAACAAGATAAACAATATTACATAACAAAAATAAAACATAACTTGAAGGTACACGGTAGGCGCCAGGCGGATTATCTCTTTCGAAATATGTAATTGTTATCGGTAATATAACATTGCTGAAACAAGGTACACGGTAGGCGCCAGGCGGATTATCTCTTTCGAAATATGTAATTGTTATCGGTAATATAACATTGCTGAAACAAGGTACACGGTAGGCGCCAGGCGGATTATCTCTTTCGAAATATGTAATTGTTATCGGTAATATAACATTGCTGAAACAAAATTATGTTGTCATAAATATTTATACATATATTGCAAATGTGTAAAATTTTGTTATTGCAACTCACACAAATAATTTATTTAGCATTCGTGGCTACTAATGCACACTCCATGCAATCCTTTGTTGCACTTATTGCAAACTGTGCGTGATTTTCTCTTTGGGCCACCATCCTTTCTGCTGCACACCACGCAAACCCTTTCCAGTTTTCCAGGCAGTTTCCGTACACCTATGCGGGGCACATTTGTTGAAGTTTCCGCTAATGGTGTGTCGTGTGCTATCCTCTTTAGTGCCAACCATTCAGTGGTTATCGACTGGATAACATCAGTAATGAATTCCAGTCTTGTTTTGGTTTTGCCGTCTGTATTGTGCCGATATACCATCGGTGTTTATGTTAGACTTCGGTACCTCCAAGCGATAGGAAAAGGTCGTCGTCCACAAAGAGTTAAAACGAAAAACTATTTTTTTTAATTCTCTCATAGTGAAATTAGATCATTTATAACGTATTACAAATTTATTTTGAGATAGAGTTCTCCCGCAATGCGAATAGTAAAGCGCTACGAGGCGCGGGCCGATATATCGGCTCTGGCACTTCTCGCGAGTGTAGCAGGAGCCGATATATCGGCTCCCGGCACTCAAAGGGTTAATTTAATTTATTTTTTTATTGTCCCCCGGCCAATATCCGCGCACAATTTGAATGAAATGTCAAAATGTCCGACAACTACAATGGCGACAAAGTGCGGCGAATTCATAAGATATCTAAGGATATGGTCACATTGCGAACTTCGTTCACGGCCGGGGAGAATGTTGTTGATTCAAATTAAAAAACAATAATTGAATTCTAAACCCATGTAATTATGTAAACTAAATATAACGTAACGTAACATAAAACAAATGTATAACAACTTAAAACAAATGTATAACAAGTTAGAACAAATGTATAACACATTATAACAACATGTAATGTCAAAGCAAAAGCAAATCACTATTAAAGAGTTTGTTAAACAGAAAGGTTATCTTTTTTTTACAAGAGAAAGGTGTGAGATTTATTCTTAACAATAAGAACCAGCAAAATTTAATTAACCTTGGAAAATACACCGCCTTTGAATTGGTCTTTCTTACATACACACCCATACGCTCAAACAAAATACCAATTCATGAAAAATTACATAATTTCCTATTGCAGTCGAATGAAAACAAACAGCCAAGTCTTCATACCCCTTCCCGCAAACCCCTTGAATTTGTTTTTCATATTCCTTTTGCCACTACCCTCAACTTGTGGTGAGAGAAAAAAAATCTCTCAGTAAACAAAGCAAGAAAGAGCGAAAATAAAAAAGCTTTACATTATTCCGAAAGCTCGTGTCGGGTGGACGAGTGTCGGCTAGCCGACAAAAATTGAACCATTTTTTTCTACAGCGATGAGACATCTGTATAGATTTATTATCTGTGCTAGAACTAGGAAACTAAATTTTAAGTAATTGTTCTTTACGTATACAACTGCAGTTGGAAGTAAGGTTGAACAGAATGACGGCTGGACGTTTTGTTTTAATGTTATGAAAGGAAAATTTGAGTTGGTTGATTGATTGTCCTCCTTTGCTTTTGAGACTTGATGGTGGATGATTTGTGGCAGAAAGACAGGACTATTGTGTGTATTGTGCAAGTGATTATTATCAATTATTGAAATTGCCTGGGTAGTGTTGTGTGATAATGCTGAGTTTGTGATAATTTTGTCTGGATCATTTCTAACAGTCTCGCTGATTGATCCTGTTTTGGTTTGATTGTTGGCTCTAGTATAATATTGAGTTCTGGAATTTATTTTAATTGACGAGTTGAGTGAACAGCCTTTAACATTCACTGCAACAGATATATGGTGATTTTGGATTGTTGAATGTTGATGAAGGGACGAATGGTGTTTATCGTTACAGAAATGGCAACGAAATGTTGAACTACACAATGTTGTCTGATGTCCATCATGTAAGCAGTTGAAGCACAACTTTGAACGAAGAACTAGTTTTCTTCTGTCTGCAGTAGACAACGCTTTAAAATTAGGGCATTTGAATAATGGGTGATTGCCACTGCACTTGGGGCATCGACCTGCTGCCAAAATTGTACCTAATCTACCTGTTACTTGTTATTGTGTTGCATGTGAAAATTGTGTTGAAGAACTGTGAAATGAGTATGCTTCTAAAGCATCACACCTTTCATTGATGAATTTGATGAAATCTTCGAAGGAATGACATTTCTTATCAGCTGCTTTCGATGCCCATTGTTGTCGTGTTTCTGCATCAGTTTTCTGTAGCAGTATGTAAATCAGCCAGGGATCTGCTAGCCGGCGTAGTTTGGTAGCGTTTGTCTGTGTGAGATGCGGTTGCTCGAAGAAAGTTTTGATGTAGTTATTCACAATTTGTTTTTTTCTATTATACGAGGGGCGTTTAAATTGTTTTTATTTTTCAATATAATCTCCCCTAACATCAATGCATTTGTTACATCTTGAGATAAGCTTTTTTAAACCCTCAAAAAAATAAATTTCCTCTTTCTCTGCAAAATACCCATTTATTGCCGACTTGAGTTCTTCATCATCCGAAAATCTTTTTTCACGAAGACATTTTTTATAATCACTAGGGGCAAGGTCTGGACTATAGGGTGGGTGTTGGATTTCTTCGAAACCACAATCTCGCGCAGCAGCCTTGGAAACTCGCGCCGTGTGAACAGGAGCGTTGTCATGAAGAAGCAACACACCCGCTGCGAGTTTACGCCGTCTTTTCTTTTTAATTTCCTCCCGCAAATTATGCAAAGTGGAAGCGTAGGATGTGGCGTTGATGGTTTCACCTTTTTTTTGTACTCAATGAGCAAGATTCCCTTTGAGTCCCTAAAAACTGTGGCCATGAGCTTCGCGGCAGACGGAGTGACTTTGAACTTCTTCGGGGGGTCTGTTCCTTTTTTAAGCCACTGCATGGACTCTTGTTTGCTTTCAGGGTCATAGTGGTGGACCCATGTTTCGTCCCCAGTAACAATTCGATCCATAACACCGTCCGCGTTCTCACTACACATCTCCAAAAGCTCTCTACAGCATGCGATTCTCACTTTTTTCTGAGGCGCTGTGAGCATTCGTGGCACCCACCTTGCACTGACCTTTGAAAGGTTAAGATGGTCATGAAGAATGGTGTGAATGGTACCAATTGAAAGCTTGGTGATCTCTGCCATCATTTTCACCTTTATTCGGGCATCCTCAAGAACAACTTTTTCGACTTCTTTGATGCTTTCTCCCGTACAAGCAGTAGCCGGGGCGCCGGAGCGGGGGTTGTCTTCAATGCTCTCTCTGCCTCTCTTGAACTCACTTGACCACTTTTGCACAGTTGATAATGAAGGTGCGGAACCCTGGTAAACAGCCACCATCTCGTCATGAATAGTTTTTTGACTTTTTCCTTGCTTAGTGAGAAATTTAATTACAGCGCGATGCTCAATTTTCACCATCATCGTCTCAGTTGCCATTATGATTCTGTTTAACTAGAGATAAAACGCGAATTAATAATCACATTTATATGAAATTTTACATGAATGCACTAAAATAATAGTATTACTTGATAAATAAGTCAATTCATAAATACAACACAGCTTCACCCCGATACCGAGAATATGTTGAACGCCCCTCGTACCTGTCAACAAGCTTTTCCCACGCTGTCTCATAGTTTTCCTCGGTGACGAGTATGTGACGAATTTGCCAAGCGGCTTCTCCAATTAACAACCCTTTTAAGTACTGGAATTTTTGGATTTTAGACAAGCTGGTATTTGTGTGTACTGTTGTTTTGTAAAGGTCCTGGAATGAAGGCCATTCTGCATATGATCCATCAAATGCTGGTATTGTGAGTCGTGGCATTCGAAGGTCATTCTGAGGCATGGTTATAGTACGATTGTGCAATGCATCAAGAAGGTGTCGGTTTTGTGGCGCTAGTATGTTTAAGGTCTCATCCAAGTTTGATGACAGAGTAGGGGTTGCGTTTTCTTGCTGAATCGATGAATTAGTAAGATGACGTATAGTGAGGCTTCGTTGGCGAAAAATATATCTTCTACTGATTCCCTGTGACACCAAATGAATTCACAGCAATTTGATCGTCATAACCACAAAATTCGCGGAAAGTTTCTCTGAGTTTATTAAGGCGAGTTTCGATGTCCCTTGAATCCGCATCTTCAGGAATGGAATTAGTGTAGTTTTTTATTCTAGAGATTGTTCCTTGCGCTCTTGCTCGTTTTTGTTTTAAGGCTGCGCCATCGGCCATGATTCGGTGTCTTTTTGCTACGAATGAAAAACAATTTGTTGTGAAAAATGGCGACGCTTTTCTTTGGATGAAAAAACGTGTTTTTTTTCTTACAGTTCCTGATGTATATGATGAGTCTTGTGTATTTATTAGTTATGACTGAAAGAGTGCACTTTTGTTGTTGATGGTTGAGTGCACGTCAATTTATGCGTTTGTTGCAGGTATCCAATGTATTTTCTATTCACTTGACTCCGTTTGTATGTGTTGTATTGATGTTGTGTGTATGAATTCTATGAGCGCCACAGATTGTCGTTTTATCAAAAAAAATTCATCGGACAATATGACTTTGTTGAATTGGAAATAAATATATGATTCACTTGATGAAGTCTTTTGCTTGAAAAAATACTCGAAGGACCATGAAATGAGCCGCGTATATGGTTATACCGGTTGTAAAGTTAAATTAAAAAGAAAGGCTCCGTTTGAATTCAACTGTAGTATATTGAGGTATAATGAATACTGAAATAAAAATGTTACAAAAAAAGAAATATATGTGTGGCATTGCCAGAGTGATACAACAGGACTGTTTTTTTATATTATAAAAACTTAAAACTAAAAACTTATAGACTACCTAAAAATAAATCTTAATCTACTTAACCTACTTACATCTAATACATACACATACATACGAGTACATATACATATATAATACCTATATACCTAATATATAAGTATATGCACATATATATATTTTGTGCTTTTTAATTTTTTATTTTTATTTATTTTTTTTGTGTTTTTATATATTTTTTTTCTTAAAACTAACTTAATTCTACCTAAAACTATGTAAACCGGCTAAGGCTAATAAAATAGTCAGACGACCGACTTTGCTTCCTATGGAGCTACCTAGTACTGTAGGAATTGGACGACGAAACTTCCCCTCCT
This sequence comes from Volucella bombylans, assembly GCA_949129095.1. Lineage (NCBI taxonomy): Eukaryota > Metazoa > Arthropoda > Insecta > Diptera > Syrphidae > Volucella > Volucella bombylans. The sequence continues at coordinate 236,100,778 of OX422140.1, forward strand.
TCAACCAGATACCAAAATTGTTGGTGCTGCCGAGCAACATCCCTCATGTCGCGACTCCCTACCGCCCTACTGAACCGGAGGCGCTCCGCACTGCCGTGTGCGACGTCTCTGTCGTAGTTGTGTCGCCTGTTCGCAGTTGTTCGAGCGACGTGGAAGATTAGCGGAACCGTCAATCTGTCCTGGTCCAGACCTTTACTATCTAGATAGAGGAACGCTTCTGTAGGAATAAAGAAGTCAAAGCGAACTCTCTCGTGATACATATAATTGGGGTAGAAAGCCCCGGAGATCGGGTTGTTCGATGAGGCCATTGCTCTTGCAATGTGCCTTCGAGTTAACTTAATGACTAAATTGTCCACTCTTATTAGGCTCGCCCTATTGTATAAGACCTCATTAGGATATAATTTTATGTACTCAGACTCTGGTGTTCTGTATAAGCGAAGACAAGTCCTCTCAAACATCCGAATCTTTTCCAATAAACTTGCTCTCACGTTGAACCACACGGGACATCCAAATACAAGCATGGGCCTGATAAGTGCCATGTAGTAGATTACCTTCACCCTCGCATCGAGTTGGCTGTTATAAAACAGTCTCTTTGTAAGGGCAAAAGCACCTTTGGCTCTCGCCAGAGCAACATCTATATGTTTGTTAAAATACAGATATTGATCTAGCCAGATCCCAAGGTATCTGACTACATTTCGACAAGCAAGTAGCTGTCAGTGTTGTCCGACGATAGAAAACTTTCGCCAATTCTTTCTGGTATCCCTAGAGGCCCCGGACAAAGGCGTCCTAAACAGAATGGTTTCCGACTTCTGAAAGTTGGTTTTCAACTTCCAGTCATCGCAATATCGCTTAATTTTGTCGAAGTCACGTTGCAAAAGAATATTTATGACCTCAACCTTTGGACTTGATCTGTACGCGATTAAGTCGTCTGCGTACGCTATGGCATGGTGAAGTGAACCTATCAGATCACTTGTGTAAATGTTGAATAGGATCGGCGAATTTAACGCACCTTGTTGCAGACCGTTTTTAATGTTAAATGTTCCAACAGAAATCACATCGACATTCTACACGATGAACTGTCTACTATCAAAAAGAATATACAGCAGTGGTTTACTAATGCCCAACCTGTCCAGCTTGAAAAAGAGTCCCTCTAACCATACGGTATCGAAGGCTTTTTCCAAGTCAATCAGGCAGGCACCAGTGCTCTGATTCTTGCCTTTGTTCCATTGGATATCAGAAACCAGTTTAGACGCAGCATGAAATAACATCATTCCCCGCCTTGAAACCGAATTGATTATCCGGAACTATATGTTTGTCCTCAACCCACTTGGTCAGGACTCTATTGATCACCTTCTCGAAAACCTTACTGATGTTTGGAAGGAGACTGATCGACCGGAGATTCGCCGGATTGGAAGTGTCTTTATCCCTTTTGGGGATGGGGTGTACCACCGCTGTTTTCCAATGCGCTGGATAATGTGCATTATTCATTGCATTATTAAACAGGGTGATATAAATGTCCACCGCTTCTAGTGGGAGATGTCGAAGCACAATGTTCGGTATTTCATCGGTTCCCACTGATTTCTTACTTCTAAGTGATTCGAAGATCGTTTGGAGCTCTGCCTTCGAAATGAACGGTGGTAGTGCCATTTCATTGGTGATGACATTATTTGCCATATTCTCGTCACTGAACTGGGTGAAACCCGAGCTCTCGAATCGCCAATTCACAATTTCATTTCGAAGGTAGAAATTGTGCACAAGAACTCGATTCTCCAGGTCGTGGTTCGGGCCAATGATGTCATTCGCCTTATATACTTCCTGGAAAGTCACTCCTATAGCCTCTACCAGCTCCTGCGGATCCTCGATCACAAAGAAGTTGTCATCATCAACAGCCTCATTTGAATCTATGCCCACTGTTACCAGTATTTGTTCGTTGTTTGTCGTTCGGACGATTTTAAGACATGGAAGGTCGTTCTGATTATTTCTCCGAAATATTTTATTTATTTGCGGGAACATATTCGGGTTGCTGGTGTTTTCAGTCCGAATTTTATTGTTCCAATACAAACTTACAGAATTTCTGTAATTTTCCTTTATTAATGTTTGGAGATTTTTAATCGACGACTTCAGTGTCATGATCTCCGGGTTATGTCTGTCAGTAAACTGTCTCTACAAGGTTTTTAGTCTTGACAGCAGTCTCTTTTATGTCGGTGCAGTGCGTCAATTGTTGCGTTGCGGTATTAGTTTTCTTCATCAGTGTGTTGTTACCGAGGTATCGTTTTGTCCATTGTTCGTTTGATTGTCTCGTCCATTAGTCTTAGATACCTGTCAATCTCCTCGTTTGGCAGATTTCTGTTGGATGGTTGGTAGAGCGAATTCGAGGAGAGTGCTCTAGTCAGTGTTCTGGTGAAGTGTGTCCAACGCACCCTACTATAATTGTAGGAATGCCTTTGAAGAAACTCATCCAATTCCGCAATTACGTTTGGAACAGTTATTTCGGTGCTGAGACCGCAATGGTCACTGTCAAACACGAAAGTGCGTAGACAGTTTGTAGTTTGTTGTTAGTGCATGTCAGTTGTATTCGTGAATCGAACAGCAGAAGATCCAAATAGGACCCGTGTCTGGGAAACGACGGACTATCCGTCGCCTTAAGCCCGAGTCGATACATTATACTGTGCTGACCCCACGCATTGAATAGTAGGTTCCCTGTAATATTTGGTGTATTATTTTCCTAATCACTATGTTTGGCGTTGAAATCTCCGCCGATAATAAAATAATTGTCTTCTAATTCCAGCCTCAGGAATCGAAAAAGCGTCTCGAGCTCTGAGATGAATAAAGTGGATTGGGTAGCCTTAGGCGCATAGACAGGCACCATGTACAACCGCTTTCCACTACGGAGGGGGGTATACACGATGCATGCTTCTAGCAACTGGAACCTACGTACTACACGACTGTATACTCTTTTAAACCGTATACCTTTTCGTACGAAAATTGCAATGCCACCTCCCTGAATGGAGTTGGGTCGGTTTCTCCGTACTATTTTGTATCTTCTGTGCCTCATTTTGTGTCTTTTGGTAAGCTTAGTTTCGCTAACCAAAAGCACATCAGGGGCTTTGTCTTTAAGCAACTTAAATAGTGTGGCTCGTCGTTCGAGCCTAATCAGTGAATTAATATTCACTGCAAAGACCTTCAGGGTTTGCTCCGCCATGTACGTACCCATTACTGATGTAGGTGCGTTATGCCTGGCAGCAGAGCGTATATTTGATATGCCCGCATAGCCTGTTGTGCTATCTGACGTTGAAGCTGAGCCATCTGCCCCTGAATTGAGAGTAAGAATGCTAGCATGTCAGGTTACCGGTTCAGCTGCTCTAGGCGCTGGGGCCTGAAAAGCTACCTTTGTTTTTTGTGTCATATTACCCCACCTGCCGCTATTTGGGCGTAGGTAATGTGGGGAGTAACGGCTGGTGTTTGTACCTGCACGAGTGGTCGTTCAACTTCTACTTCCTGCTGCCGAGCCAGATTTACTTTTTTTATGTATTGAAATTTGGGACAACCCCGATAGTTTGCGGTGTGTCCCGTGTTCCTACATAACGCACAAGAGAGTTGGCTTTTTTCAGACTCTCCGTCCTTACCTAGAGCACATTCCTCGGATTTGTGGTTCTTTCCGCATTTCACGCATCGAGGTTGCATTTCGCAGTTCGACGCGACGTGCCTGAACCTTTGGCAGCGAACACATT
>OX422140.1:236104708-236266534 GCA_949129095.1 Volucella bombylans
TTATAGTTGGGCTTAGCTTCCTCCTTCTTTTTACTGTCCCTCCTCTCTCTGATATATCTCTCTGGTCCGACATTATTGCCTCATCGGCTGATTTGATCACGCCATATACTGGATCCGCTATTGCGTGAGCGGACTGCTCGTTTTTATCCATCACTTGATGGATACTCTTATGTGTTGTTATGTCTTGTTTTTTTTCTTTTTTCTATTAATTATAGAGAGAGACAACAAAAAAAAAAGTAGTTTCTCCCCCACCAGGAGTCGAACTCAACTCACTTTATCGCCGACTAATTGTCACTTTGCACTAGACCAACATGCCTCTTTTTTAATTTTTGTCAAACATTTTATTTTTAATATGTGCACTGTTATAATTCAAAAATTCAAAAGTAAATCCGAAACACGTCTCTTCGCCTCGATGGTCGATGGACGAATGCCTTTAGAGAATGGGGCACCATAGCCTGCCACAATTTTACCTCCTCTCGACAATGTAGGAGCCTTGCCGGTAGTCGGTGCAATCACCATTCTACCGCCCGGTATTAAAGGAGTACCGGCCTCGGGTTTTGTTTTGTTTGAGGTATTGTCTATAATATGGCTCCACGAGTAGCGGAGAAAGGGTGGTGCATCTGTACAGAGATCCGCCGTATACAGTTAAGGCTAGCTAATCCGGAGTTCGCCAGGTACCCGGATACTCCGTTCGCGACTGAGCTATTTTTGGAGATGCTGGGCCCTCAGCTAGGTTGATCTTTGGCATGGATCGTATGACACCTTGATCCAGCCCAAGGGAAAAAGTGTGAAGTTTGTTGGGTTGGGGGGGGGGGGGGGGCATCCTTTGGTTTCAGTATTCGTCTGGAGAATTTCTTCTCGAGATTCATTGACCCTACTCAGCCTCTACAACTCGTCAAGTTCGATTCTCGCGGTAGCAGATATCGGATACCATGGTCCTAGAAGAATACAGAGACTATTCCGAAAATAGAAAAATCTCTGCAATGTGGCGCCATACAAGGTGGCACAAAAGTTGTCACGCGATGTTCTTTGACTGTAATTTTTTTTATGAATGAAAAACGTTGGTTCTGCTTTTGGATTATGTTTATTTAATGCCATAAATTTTTCTCCATTAAGTCGAGAAAATGTTATCGGCTAAGTGGCCGCCGCCAGAATTGATGACCATTCGCCCCGATTTGTGGCATTTTTTATCTCCCTTGCCAGAACTTCCTTCCGGATATTCTCTTTGAGGGCTTCAAGAGTCTGAAGCTTGTTGACATAGACTCGTGACTTCAAAAAATAAAACCTCACAAAGAGAAGTTTGGAACGGTTAAATAAGGCAATCTTGCTGGCCAAAGCAAAACGCCAAAACGAGTGATTAGGCAACCCGGGAATGTAGTCCTCTGAATTTCGGTTTAGGCTCGTGCAGTAAGCGCCGTTGTTCCATCGTGTTTGAACCACTTGTTCTCCAGTCCCAATTCATCCAATTATGGAAGGAGAAAGTGATTTAGATTTTCATTCTTTTAGATTTTAGATTTCATTTTTATTTTTTACAAATTCATAATAAAACATATGCTTCTTAATACATAGTATAAAAGTTGTAAATATAGAAGATATAAGAAATATTGGTGACATTCTTTATTTTTTACAGAAAAGTAACAAAATACGAGGGCGGGTCAATAACTCCGTGACTTTTGGAATAAAACAGATTTTTTGATAAAAAAATAATTTTATTTTTCAACGTAGTCTCCCTTGAGCTCTATACACTTTGTCCAACGCTTCTCCAATTTTTTTATCCCTTCCAAAAAAAATGATTTGTCGAGGTCCTCAAAAAAGGCCTTTGTTTGCGAGATGACTTCATCATTGGAGTCAAATCTTTTTCCACCAAGCCATTTCTTCAGTTTTGGGAACAAGAAGTAGTCGCTCGGAGCCAAATCTGGAGAATAGGGTGGATGAGGGAGCAATTCATAGCCCAATTCATGGATTTTTGCCATGGCAACTGCACATGTGTGCACCCTTGCATTGTCTTGGTGGAAAAGAACTTTTTTCTTGGCCAAATGAGGTCGGTTTTTTTTCAAATCGTCATTGAATCGGTCCAATAAGTTGGCATAATATTCCCCATTGATTGTTCTTCCCTTTTGAAGGTAGTCAATGTGGATTATCCCGCGTGCATCCCAAAAAACAGTCGCCATAACTTTATTGGCTGACAAACCCACCTTGGCCTTCTTTGGCGCCGATTCACCCTTAGAAACCCACTGTTTTGACTGTTGTTTGTTCTCTGGTGTGTTGTGATGGATCCATGTTTCGTCCACGGTTACAAAACGGCGCAAAAACTCCTCCATATTGCGATTAAACAACGCCAAACCTTCCTGTGAAGTGAAGCACACGAAATTCACTTTTTTCCATTTTCTCCTCAAATTAGTGAGTAGTCTGATAAAAATAGCTGTCAAACACAAACTAACTGACGCAGCAAGTTTAAATTTTGACAGGAGTCAACTGACAGATGCCTGTTGACAGGAGCAGTGTTGCTGTTTCAGTAAAGAGGTCAGAAATTCAAAAAGTCACGGACTTATTGACCCGCCCTCGTAATGTTGAACGTAACTTTTTTTTTTTTATACTTTACGCGCACCTAAGGGGTTAGATACCCTTTTACTGTTGCCAGGGCGCGGGCGGAAAGGTAGAAGGAGAAGAGGGGAAAATTGTTTTGTAGTGGTTTGAAACTCAGGTGTATTTGGTTTCGATTTCGCTCTCCAGGGGGTGGGAGTCCGAATAGGACAGAGAGTTTTTTTTCACTCAGAGTGATTCGAGGTATAATTCACAGTATTTTTTTCTGTGCTTGAAACTCTACAACAGCCAAATCTACGTGTCAGTGTTATGCCTTCACATGCAGAATTTTTCTGTCTGAGCTCCATTTACACAAATGAAAAACTGACTAGTAGAAAAACTAGTACCACTACACCACGGCCACCCCCTAAGAGTAATTACAAACCAAATTATTATGAGTGAGGTGACTCTATGAAATTATTAATATATTTAAACCTTAATTAAGATCTATGGAATTATATATATAAACAAATTCATTCGATTTACTTATTTAGACACTATTTAAGCAACAGAAAGGAAGAACACTAATAAATCTATATGAAGTGACCATAGTAAAAATGTTAAATCAAAAAGAAATCTACAGCAAAATTACACCAGAATATTACGAGTAGAAAGAATTTCTTCCAAACCAGCATAGTTAAAATTGAAAAGCCAAGATTTTGCATGTTTTAGGAACACTCCAATCATTGAAATTGCCCTTATTGACTGCGGAAGTTTATTAAACAATCGGTAGGACGATATTGAATAAAAATTACGATATGCAGTAGTACGGAAATTGGGGACAGATACTATATATAGAAAAAGCTTCCACGTAAATTAAAATTAGGAAGTAATCGAAAATTACAATTACCAGACTTCATTAAAAAAAAGTCTTCAACACTTTGAAACAGTACAAATGACGGACTGGAAGAACCTTAAGGTCAGAGAACAATGGAAAACTAGGATGTCTAATGTGTTTTCGGCAAATTTTTCTTAAAACATGTTTCTGCAAGATATGTAAAGGTTGTACTTTGTTCAGATAAACACCTCCCTAACAAGTAATTCCATACTGCAGTTTGGAGTGTAAAAATCCATAATAAATAGATTTTAGAAGCGTTTTTGAGCAGATGTTTCGCAAATAATAGAAATGTCGAAGTGTACCACAGAAATAATTCTTCAGTGATTCTGTGTGATTCGAGAAACTCATTCTAGAGTCGATGGTGAGTCCCAGGTATTTAAATTCATCAACTTTTTCAACCAAGAAACACTTATAACATGCAGCACATTGTATCTCAGACACTCTGGTGCGTGGAAAAAAAATTAGGTTCAAAATTGGGTAGAGTTGAAAGACTAAAAACTATTATTTTAGTTTTCGAACTAATCACCAACTTATGTTCAGCAAACCAATTCCTCAACAAGTTAAGGTCCCAGTTAATATTAGAGACTAGATCCAGAGGACTATTCAACCCAAACGTAAATCCTATATCATCAGCAAAAGCAGTAGGTGTACCTTTAAAATTTAATGAGAACAGTGAGTTAATGTAAATTAAAAACAAAATTGGTCCCAAGACAGAGACTAGGGGCACACCCAAATTAAAGAACATAATTTCGCTCCTACGAGGGGTGTTCAACATATTCTCGGTATCGGGGTGAAGCTGTGGTTGTATATATAAATTGATTTATTTATCAAGTAACACTATTATTTTAGTGCATTCATGTAAAATTTCATATAAATGTGATTATTAATTCGCGTTTTATCTCTAGTTAAACAGAATCATAATGGCAATTGAGACGATGATGGTGAAAATTGAGCATCGCGCTGTAATTAAATTTCTCACTAAGCAAGGAAAAAGTCAAAAAACTATTCATGAAGAGATGGTGGCTGTTTACCAGGGTTCCGCACCTTCATTATCAACTGTGCAAAAGTGGTCAAGTGAGTTCAAGAGAGGCAGAGAGAGCATTGAAGACGACCCCCGCTCCGGCGCCCCGGCTACTGCTTGTACGGGAGAAAGCATCAAAGAAGTCGAAAAAGTTGTTCTTGAGGATGCCCGAATAAAGGTGAAAATGATGGCAGAGATCACCAAGCTTTCAATTGGTACCATTCACACCATTCTTCATGACCATCTTAACCTTTCAAAGGTCAGTGCAAGGTGGGTGCCACGAATGCTCACAGCGCCTCAGAAAAAAGTGAGAATCGCATGCTGTAGAGAGCTTTTGGAGATGTGTAGTGAGAACGCGGACGGTGTTATGGATCGAATTGTTACTGGGGACGAAACATGGGTCCACCACTATGACCCTGAAAGCAAACAAGAGTCCGTGCAGTGGCATAAAAAAGGAACAGACCCCCCGAAGAAGTTAAAAGTCACTCCGTCTGCCGGGAAGCTCATGGCCACAGTTTTTTGGGACTCAAAGGGAATCTTGCTCATTGAGTACAAAAAAAAAAGGTGAAACCATCAACGCCACATCCTACGCTTCCACTTTGCATAATTTGAGGAAATTAAAAAGAAAAGACGGGGTAAACTCGCAGCGGGTGTGTTGCTTCTTCATGACAACGCTCCTGTTCACACGGCGCGAGATTCCAAGGCTGCTGCGCGAGATTGTGGTTTCGAAGAAATCCAACACCCACCCTATAGTCCAGACCTTGCCCCTAGTGATTATTTCCTGTTTCCGGATTTGAAAAAATGTCTTCGTGGAAAAAGATTTTCGGATGATGAAGAACTCAAGTCGGCAATAAATGGGTATTTTGAGAAAGAGGAAATTTATTTTTTTGAGGGTTTAAAAAGGCTTATCTCAAGATGTAACAAATGCATTGATGTTAGGGGAGATTATATTGAAAAATAAAAACAATTGAAATTGAATTCGCATTTTCCTTCATATCGATACCGAGAACATATTGAACGCCCCTCGTAGTATTAAGATGGCGTAGGTAGAAATTTACTTTTACTGGAGACATCGAAAAGATGTATCGCCAAATCCGGGTAGACGAACGGGACGCAAACTAGCAACTCATCTTATGGAGAGAAAATCCACAAGAAAGTCTGAAAACGTACAGGCTAAACACGGTCACTTTTGGGACAACATCGGCTCCATTCCTCGCTATTAGGGTACTGCTGAAACTTGCAGACGACGAGGCACATAACTTTCCGGCAGCGGCGTCTGTAATCAGAGAGGAGACTTATGTGGATGATGTGATCAGCGGAGCAGACACTCTTGAAGAGGCACAGCACAAGCTAAAAATGTTAAGAGAGCTGTTAGCCACGTCGGGTTTTCAACTGCGGAAGCATGTCAGCAACTCAATGGCCGTGTTACAACATATTCCACCAGAACAACGAGCGGTCGATTTCTCTCTCCCTTTGACGAGGCTAATACTACGAAAACACTGGGTTTAAAATGGTTGCCAGTATCGGACAGCTTTTCTTTTCAAGTGGGGTCGAGCGATGATGCAGATTACACGAAGAGACCCATGCTGTCACAAATTGCCCGGCTTTACGATCCAATGGGTTGGATCTCTCCATGCGTAGTAAAGGCCAAGATAATGATGCAACACTTGTGGGTAAAAGGTGTAGATTGGGACTCACCAATTCCCACTGAGGTAAGGCGGGATTGGATAGCCTTCCGAGAAGATCTACCATTCCTCGAAAAACTAACTATACCCCGCTGGATCAACACGAATAGAGGATGCAAAATTGAAGTCCATGGCTTCTGCGATGCATCGGAGAAGGCGTATGCTGCAGCAATTTACCTTCGCGTCATGGGGCCAGATGGCGTAGTACACATGCGTCTACTTGTAGCAAAAACTAAAGTAACTCCGCTGGAAAAGATCACCCTACCCCGCTTGGAACTGTGCGGAGCAACACTGCTGGCAAAGCTTCTACATTACACCACAGGCGCAATGAAGCTGGACGAAGTTAAAATGTGGGCATGGACGGATTCAGCAATTACACTATGCTGGATAGCAGCACCCTCGTCGAAATGGAAAACGTTCATTGCGAACCGAGTGGCACAAATTCAAAGGCTCACCAAAGAAGTGACATGGAAACACGTGCCGTCGGAAACTAATCCTGCCGATGTAGCGTCACGGGGAATTTCTCCGTCAGCGATTCTTGCAAATGAGATGTGGTGGCAGGGGCCGAGATTTTTACGACAACAATGGGAGGCAGTCCTTCCTGAGCAACCAACGTCGTTAGAAACACAGGGGGAAGAGCAAGCAACACGGGTACATGTCTGCAGGGAAGGAGAGAAAGGTATCGTTGACGCGTTATTGGTAAGATGCTCAACATTAGCCAAAGCAATCAGAACCATCGCCTACTGCTTGAGAGTTAGTCGGATAACGAGTCGACCATGGAAGGACGCAACGCATTTACAGCCAAAGGAATTGGAGACAGCCCACAAGAAGATAATCCAGGCAGTGCAACAAACAATGTTTGCCGATGAACAGGAAAATCAGAGGGGTTATGCGACACTCAACCCGGTGAAGGATACCGATGGAATATGGAGAGTCGGAGGGCGGTTAGCGCTTTCGAATATTCCTTTCAATAAAAAATATCCAATTTTATTACGATCGCGTCACCGCATAGTGGCACTAATAATAAAAGACGCCCACGAAAAGACACTTCATGGGGGGTATCAGAAGGTAACAGCGTATGTTCGGCAAAAGTACTGGATTCTCAGTCTGAAAAGTGCAGTTAAAAGACATTTACACCAGTGCACAATCTATTTTCGGTTCAGAGCAAAACCAATGATGCAACAAATGGCCAACTGCCGGAAGCAAGAACGAAGATGTCAAGGCCGTTTACCTTCATTGCAAAAATATGCGCCCTACCATAGTCTAAACACGATCATAATCATTGCAATAAGATAAACCCTAATACGAATAATACAACTAACATAATAGCACGCAAAATCCAACACGTTCAATTCAATAGAAAATGTAAACACAACACACACCATAATAATTTTAGGTCGCTAATTAATTAATAATTAAATAGTCGATCGAATTAAATAATTCTACATCCAAAATAAAGAAAATTATGGGCAAATAAAACATATTCAACATAAAAGAAAGAAATGTCATTCGCAATTGTGCAAGATGGCAATAACAAATGTAAACAATAACACACAAACACACCTAAGACTCCATTCATTCGCAAAATTGGCGTGATTTAATCCAACACGAGGACTGGAAGTCTCATTCAAGGCCGAAACGGAGTTCCGCGTATTCACACACACACATACAGGCACGTACGATCAAAATCAACAGAATCAAATACAAAAATTATAAAATATAATGCATAATAATGACAACACTCACTTGTAATCCACGGTAGAAACACAAATAATTGGATAATAAATAAAATAATAATAATAATATAAAACCAATCACATTGAAGCTCCTGGTTGAAGTACTGTTGTACTCAGTCACTGCAGTTGCTGTATATATCATACGGTACGGGCAGTGGCTGAGTGTATGTAACCACTGGTAGATAGTGGGTTGTGAGTGAAAATTTTGTTGGTGCACTGTTTCATATTGTTACCTACATGTATACATACCTACAACAAGTTGATTCTGGAAACCAACTTCAGAATTATCACTTCGGAGCCTTGCTTAGTATCGTCGATGTTTGTGTTTACTGTGTTTGTTTGTGATTATGACTGGGGAATTCAGGGTGGACGTAGCTAATATACGCGGACTAAAAAGTAATCACTTCTCTGCTAACGTCAACGTTTGTAGGTACAGACCAGCTGTGAAACACAGATATATATCTATCACACCTATCAGATAACTCTGATCTGAGGCTACGTGGCTACGAACTAGTGCCATTATTCTTCTCTCACCGCGGTCATTACGCGCCATTTACGTGCGTAGTGATGCAGCCTACTAAACCACCACTACAGCTTTATTTACAGAAGCCCCGAATTGAACAGCAATTCGACCTTTAACGAATTTGATGCTCTGCCTAACTCCGTACAAAGAATTGTATCACCCTCATACCGAAATCGTGATTACGGGTGATTTCAATGTACACAATTCTAGTTGGCTTCGAAATTCTGGACAAACAATACCCGAAGGACGGTGTGTTGAGATCTTCGCTGCGGAAAATAACCTTACCCAGCTTGTTAATGAGCCCTCTCGAATACCAGACGTTGATAGTCAAACCGCCGACACCCTTGTTTTTAACTTCTCACACCGTAGATGTTGTCGAGTTGAATGCGTTTATGCTTTCTTGAGTTGAATGCGTTCACACTTCTAATGTCAAACTAACAAACAAAAATAAATTACTGTACATTTCTTGTTATACTGTGCAAGGGTATTTTTGGCTCAGGACAGATATTTCGTTATTTTATCTTTTATTACATATTGTTTTCTAAATTAAATCAATTTGTGTTTCTTTTATTAATCAATCGCATCGACCTATCGGATCTCTACAGTAGTGTTCTCCCCTTTAGGCTTGTCGGTAGAGTCCGACCGATCATTCGGCTTCTGCTTCGGCTTCGGTCACATTCGGTTTAAATTTCCACCTTCGGCAAAACATTCGGTGTCGCCAAGAAAAGGCCGAAACTATTAAACTATTTAGGAGATTTCGAGCAAGTCATTTCATGTTTGTTTCGTTTCTGTAGCAGGTAGCTACAAGGAATGCTGATATTTTTAATTATTGGGCCTCAAGTCCTTATACCTTTTCTTTTCCATCAATATGGCCGATCAGAACGAAAAAGCCTTCCAAAAACAGTTTGGTATCAACCTAAATCAGAAAAACAAGCCAGGCTTGGTTAAAAGGAAATCTCTTCGCCGCAGCCGAGAAATTGGCTTGGATTTCCAGACCACGCATGAAGCTATTCATGGCACATACATTGATAGGAAGTGTCCCTTCACGGGCAATGCAAGGATTCGCGGCCGAATTCTCACCGGTGCAAAATGCAAAGGACCGTCGTCATCCGTAGGGACTACCTGCACTTTTTGCGTAAATACAACTGTTTTGAGAAGCGTCACAAAAACATGAGCGTCCACTGCTCTCCAGCTTTTAGGGATGTTGATGCCGGTGATATCGTGACCATTGGCGAATGTCGACCACTGTCAAAGACTGTGCGTTTGAACGTACTCAAAGTTTCGAAGGGACAGGGCGCCAAAAAGAGTTTTAAGAAGTTCTAAACCTCAAACATTTCTTGAAATAAAATAAAAAACAAAATTACTTGAAAGAAGTAGCTAACAAATATTTATCAGCTCCTCCTACTAGTGTAGCGGGTGAGCAATTAATCAGTGCTGCTGGACAAATTTATGCTGATCGGAGGGCTAATTTGCAGGAAGAAAATGCACAAAAACTTTTGTTTCGTGCATATAATATTAAGTTATTTAATTTTGATTATTAATTCTACTTCATCGTTTGTTTTCTCATATTAACTTTGTTTGTCGTATTTACGTGTTATCGAATGTACCTAGGCTTTTTAATGGTTATTTTTTGTTTCTATTTCTTTGCTAAGCATTCATTTTGATTGTTCCGTTATGTGTTATTTAAAAGAGTCTACTGCAATATGTTATTGGGTATTTTGCTGTTTGTGTCTTTGTAAAACAAATTAATCAAAATATCTACGAACAATTTCATCAAACTGATCATTATATTTTAGGTTCTTTAGCATTTTGAAATACAATCTCCATTAGATTCGGCTTCGGCCAAAAAATTCACCTTCCGTCGTACTCTACTTGTCGGACCACTGTGTTATATCAGCTAATTTCACACAATTAGAGAAAATATTCCAAAAAGAACCATATGACAATACGAGAAAACCAATTGTAGCGGACTTAACAGCTTCTTTAAGAATTTTAACTGGTCGTTATGTTTCCTCAATAAAGACGTGGATGCCACTGCTGTTATGACCACAGACATTATTCTCTCTGGAATGAGATCTTTTATCCCTCATCGGATGAAGAGTGTCAAACCAAAAGAAAAGGCGTACTGCGATTCGATCTGTAAAGAGGCTGTCAGGGTTAGGGAAATGTTTTTTCGGTTCTTCAAGACCAATCCAACAAAGGGTAACCGGAAAAATTTTAAAATAGCCGGGAATGACTGCAACGACTTTCTTAAGTTTGTTTGGGCTCAGTGGTTATTTCGCTCCATGTGTGGCATCCGACATTTAATGGAGAGACTAAATTATTAGTGGTGGTTGGCTTGTTGTTGATTTCTAGTCAACTACTCATCATACTTGATTTTCGTTGACTGAAAAAGTGAATATGTCTTTGGGGCGAGGCTGGGATTCGAACATCGAACCTTCCGATTTGGAAGCCAGTCCGCTACCACTTGAGCCACGTCCACCTTGTGACGTGGTTGTGGACGTCCACTTATAGGTTCTCTCATTAAAGTAACTTTTTTTGCTTATTCTTGGTACAACAAAATTGAGGAGTTCCCTGAAACAATTCGTATCCAGTCTCAAGAAGTTTTTGAAATCTATTGGTTCCAACTTTCGCATCATATTTGTGTGTGGCACAATTGCATTCTTTTCAAAAATAAATTGTTCGTCCTATATTTCCTTTTCTTTTGATAAAATGCTGGTAGTAAGAGAGAGACGGCCGGAAAGGAGAGAGCAAATCATTAAAAAGAAATTCGACATCTGTAGTCATTAAATCTATTTCTTATACAAGGTGGCGCAAAATTAATCACCCTATCGGAAGATGGTATAATTTTTGCAAATGGTGTCTACGTCAATCATATTTAACATTTGTGAGCTGCAGTATACAAACAGACAAGCAACGGATCGCTGTACTCCGCAAGAGAGTGGAATAATTGTGTCGATGTTTTTGACCAAAAATCGATCGGTGGTGTTATAGCAGCATAAATTTCGACGTCGATTTCCGAATCGTGTCGCGCCAACTGGGCAAACATTCCGACGTTTAGCTACTTGACTCGAACAGAGTGGAACCACATGACACCATGCAGGGCGTGGCTGCCACCGGACTAGTCATTCGGCCGAGAATATCGCGGCTGTGGCTGCCGATGTCGCGAAGAAACATCAACCAGACGACGGGCCACGCAATTGGGCATCACCAGACATACCCTACAGCGAATTTTAGTGAAAGACCTACGTAAAAAGTGCAAGCAGTGCATCAGTTCCTGACCGTAAGTCGCGTGTGAATTACTGTAAAGCCATCCTCAATCTCAATAACGCAGAGGACGATTTTGTGTCGAAAATCATCATGAGCGACGAGGCGTATTTCCATTTAATCGTTTACGTCAATAAGCAAAATCTTCGTTTCTGGAGCACTGAAAATCCGCGTGTGACGCACGTAGAGCCATTACATCCACTCAAAGCGACTGTGTGGTTCGGCGTTCACGCAGTGAGGAGTGATTGGGCCGGTATATTACTTATTCTGAATAAATATCCAGGCTTATATACTTAGCCCCGATAATAACTGTGCCTCCAAACTATTTGATTGCTATCGAAAGTATCAAAAATGACACTACCCATCGTTAAAATGCATCTTAAACGGACATTTACATTCTGTTGTATCTCAATATACCTGAGTCTTTTTCTCTGCTTCCATTTTTTCCCTGTATTATTTTAATAAAATGTATACAAATGAACAAAAAGAAAAAAATTAAATTGAGAAATATCATTAGACATATGTAGTGCTTCTAAACTGACAAATCAATTTTATATATTTTGATAGCTGAATTATTGTACATCAATTAGAAGTTCAACCACACTGAGGTTCTTAAAATTAGTTTTAATAACAAAATAATATCTGGTACGGTGATGTTATTGCCACACAGTTTGTGTTGCTACAAATTAAATAAGTTGCTCCGCAATACAATTTTCGTGAAACAGAAAATTGTCACCCTCGACAGACCAGATTTGCAATATATGTTAACTGTTTGCTATTATACACTAGCTATATACTTGAAATTTTATACTTAACTTATTTTCGTTCATATTTTAGATTACAACGGAGGTACTCTTGTCATTTGTCCAGCAAGCTTATTAAGACAATGGGAGTGCGAAATTGAAAATAAAGTCAACAGGCACAAACTTAGCGTATGCGTACATCACGGAAATAATAGAGACACAAAATCTCGAAATTTAGCAACATATGATGTTGTCATAACAACGTACAACATTGTCAGTCGCGAGGCGAAGACGTTAGGTGCTCTTTTCTTAATAAATTGGAATCGCCTTATATTGGATGAGGCACACATAATTCGCAACTACAAAAATCAGTCATCGGAAGCAGTATGTGCATTAAGAGGAGTATATCGTTGGGTGCTTACTGGAACGCCTATTCAAAACAAGGAAATGGATGTGTACGCTCTTCTTAAATTTCTTAAGTGCTCGCCTTTTGATGACCTAAGTCACTGGAAGAAATGGATTGATAATAAAAGTGCCGGAGGGCAGCAACGCTTAAATACGTTGATGAAGTCTTTGATGCTTCGGAGAACAAAAGTGCAATTACAACAAAAAGAGAGCCTTATGTGTCTACCAAAACGTAATTGTAAACTTATTGAAGTAATCTTGAATAAAGAAGAAATGAATGTGTACCAAAAAATTATGACATATTCAAAAACTCTTTTCAAACAGTTTTTGTGTCAGCGAGCAGAAAAGAACAATGATTTTGGATATGGTCAAGACCATTGGCCAACATTTATGCAAAAACAACATACAAACGACGCGTACCATAAAATGCACCAGAAGTTCTCAAAAATGCATAATAAAGGAAAAGAAATAAAATCTCACGAAATTCTTGTATTATTACTTCGCCTAAGACAAATATGTTGTCATTGTGGTTTAATTGATGCGGTAATGTATCATATATTTAAATATATTATATTTTTGTACTTTATTTAACAACAAACATTTCGTTATGTTCATCATATATTTTCATAAATGCTTTCCAGACCTTAAAACCATTCCATAGGCCGTATTATTTTAGATCACCTTATCATAAAGTTAAAATTTTGATGATTTGATACAATTTTTTCTCTTTCGTCTACTTCTTCAAACCTAAGCTTCAATTTGGATTTCTATTGCTCTTCGAACGGGATTATTCGACGAACGTCATTGCGCATGAAAATACCACCTGATGCGCTCAACTTTTATTTGTTCAACTACTAAGACGACTTCCGCGAACACCAGTCCTTCTCATTCTCGTCGTTGTCGTTTTGCCATTATACTTCTCGTACGCTGCATAGCATTGCCATTCGTATGTGACAAACTGACCTTAAGCGGCATTTTTCTGTTGCAGGTTGCAGGGTTTTCGCGCCATTTTAGCTACCTCATGCTTACTATATGTACGATGTCGTCTTCCCCTGATCCTTTACGACCGAACCCTCGTATTTATATGTTTCCCGACGTGTGTCGGGAATTAATTCGCCCGTTCAAAAAAGCAATAAGAGCAGAAACATTTTTAAAGTTCCTCCGGCCCTTACATGAGCTCAAGCTCCCGTTTTCTTTGTTTTATTCTTTTTTTGCATCGCTCATATTCTAACTTACTTATAGATTTCACGGTTTCTTGAAACTTCCATCTTTTGACATTTTTCTTTGTGGTTTCCTAAAAAACAAACTTTGGCAGCTAAAATCGTAACAGACTTGCAAATATTTTGTCCAAAGACTACTTTACGGTCTTTTATTCGACAATTCGGACTTTTCCTGGTAATCTATCTGGGTCTGGTGTCACGGGAATCCCTTGTATTTAATGTTTTTGATAAATTCTACCCTTCCGAGAATTATTATTATTATTATTATTATTATTATTATTATTATTATTATTATTATTATTATTATTATTATTATTATTATTATTATTATTATTATTATTATTATTATTATTATTATTATTATTATTATTATTATTATTATTATTATTATTATTATTATTATTATTATTATTATTATTATTATTATTATTATTATTATTATTATTATTATTATTATTATTATTATTATTATTATTATTATTATTATTATTATTATTATTATTATTATTATTATTATTATTATTATTATTATTATTATTATTATTATTATTATTAATTATTAATTATTAATTATTAATTATTAATTATTATTATTATTAGAAGGTAAAAACAAGTCCAGGGTGTTGACGGTATGACTATCAACGTCTAGTATTCGTGTGGGGTCATTTACCAGCTGGGTCAAGTTATTTTCCGCAGCGTAGATCTCAACACACCTTCCTTCGGGTGTTGTCTGTCCAGAATGTCGAAGCCACTCAGAATTATGTATATTGAAATCGCCCGTAATAACGATTTCAGCATGGGGATATTCTTTGTATGGAGTCAGACTCATTAAAGGTCGAATTAATGTCCAGTTTGGGGCTTCCGGACATAGAGCAGTAGTGGATAATTCGTTTTCGGAGAATTTTAACCACATGAAGTTTATTTGCGGATTGGAACTGGGATTACATTGTGGCTGATTTTAGTAAATGGCGAGACCGTAATGAGAAAAGAATAATGGCACCTGTTCGTAGCCAGGTAGCTTCAGATCAGTGTTATCTGAGAGGTGTGGGCGGGGATCCACCTATATTTCAGAAAGTATTTACAGACCTGGACGTACGCAAAAAATGATTGCTTTTAAGCCCGCGTATGTTTGCTACGAACACCCTATATAAAAAACAACAAACACAAAAACTCAAACACAGACGATGCTAAGCAAGACTACGAAGTGAAAATTCTGACGTTGGTTTACCGAATCAAATTGAAACAGTGTACCAACAAAATTCTCACTCACAACCCACTATCCATCAGTTATTACAACGGCAGTGACTGAGTGCAGGAGCACCCGCTTCGAATTCGCTCTACCCACCGTTCAATAGAAATCAGTGAAACCAGGAGTTTGACAGGTATCTAAAACTAATGGACGTGAGAATTAAGGGGAAAGTATACACATTCAGAAATATGTTTAATTTTTTTTATTTAAAAATATCAAAAATATACAAGGATATTGTATGATTCTTGGAGCTTCGTAAAAAAAATCTGCGTAAACGGTACTTACTGGTACCCACAAATACTGTTGAATACCACTTCAAAAGGAACAATACAATAAGATGGAGTGGGGTGTTGAACAAAAAATACTAGGTGGCGTGAAAAGTAACCTCCTTGGGAATGAAAAAAAAAAATTTTTTAAATGTTTTTTTATTTTATTCAACATAGTCCCCTTTTAGCTTGATACATTTATTCCAGCGATTTTCCAACATCTTGATCCCGTCCGAAAAGTAATTTTCCAGAAGGTCTGCAAAAAGTACTCCTCCGTGGCGTCGATGATTTCCTCGCGTGAGCTGAATTTTTTATTCATGAGCCATCTTTTGAGGTTTGGGAAGGGATAATAGTCCGAGAGAGCCAAATCGGGCGAATACGGTGGATGCGACAGCAATTGGAGCCGTAAGTCATTGATTTTAGCCGTGGTTGCGATGTTCTTGTGCGCCCGCGTATTGTCTTTCAAAAACAAATTTTTTTTCGCTTCATGTGATTTCGGCCTTCAATCGCTCCAATAATGCACAGTAATACTCGCTGTTAATGGTTTTTCCTTTTTCGAGGTAGTCGACGAAGAGTATGCCATGACAATGCCAGAAAACCGATGCCATAACCTTTCCGACCCATCGAGCCTCCCTCGGCCGCTTCGGAGCACTCGTGCCGGCTTCAGTCTCTGGTGTGTAATAGTGGATCCAAATTTCATCAACAGATAGCAATCGACGCCAAAAGTCCGCACGATTCCGCATCAACAAGTTCAAACACTCTTTCGAAGTGCTCTCGCGTTCGTGTTTTTGGTCAGGAGTGAGCATGCGCGGCACCCAGCGGCAGGATAACTTTTTCATATGCAGAATATTTCCCAAAATATGGCGTGTGCGCTCAGTACTAATCCTTGTGGTATCTGCTAGCTCGCGCACCTCCACTTTCCGGTCAGCCAACACCATTTCATGTATTTTTTTGAGACATTGTCCTCTGTAACCGCATCGGATGGCCTGTCGCTGCGGACTTGATCGGTAGTAGAGTTGCGACCACCACGAAACTCTCGAAACCAATATTTGACGGTGTAATCTGACGGAGCATTAGCCTCATAATATTTATCCAACTTTTCTTTTGTTTCCTTCGCCGTTTTGCCTCTCAAAAAATAATGTTTTATGAGAGAACGAAAATCGTTTTTGTCCATACACAACATGATGCCAAACACGTCAACAACAATCAGCTGTCAAAACAAAATTAAAGACAATATCGCACTGAAATTTGGCATGCTTGCCTAAATATGAACGGACTTCAAGGCAGGCACCATAACGCTTTTTGCAGTAGCGGCGCATTCGGGCGGTCAAGGAGGTTACTTTTCACCCCACCTAGTAGAGAAAAAAGAAAACAAATTTCAGCAATTTAATTCATTTAACATGATATCAATTTGTTATCACTTCATAAAGGATGCAAAATTTATGTAATCAATATACTAATATCAAAAGTTTAAACAAAAGTTAGATCAAAATTTTAGAAGTAAGAGAGTCTAAACTATAATAATGAGGGAACAGCCAATTTTTTACGCGCTTTAGAAAACATTTGGACATGTGAACAAATCTGATTTCTTCTGGGAGGACATTAAATAAACGATTACATATAACTGAATAAGAATTTCTATATGCGATGGTTCGATAGTTTAGCACTTGTAACATATTAAGCGAGTTATTAAATAGGTTATAGTTTGAGATTATACGAAAGTTTCGGTTACCAGACTTAATAAAGAATGCTTTTATAACCTTAAAACAGTATAAGTGACGAACAGGAAGAGTCCCTAATTGACAAAACAAAGGAAAACTAGGATGCCTACCAGGTTTACGACAAATTTTTCGGACAACATTTTTTGCGATACTAGCAATGGCTGAATTTTGTTTTGATAGCCACCTCCTCAGCAATTTATACCGTATTGAAGCTTAGAATTAAAAAGTCCATAATAAATTGTAGTTAGGAGCTTAGTTGAACATGTATTACGGAGGTAATAAAAATTCCTAAGTGTGGAGATTATGTACTTCTTCAATGCAGTAGCGTGAGATGACAATTTCATATTAGAGTCAAGCAAGAGTCCTAGGTACATAAATTCGTCTACATTCTCTATCAAAAAACAATCATCACTACAATTTTCACTAGCACAAAATAATTGACCGAACACACTGGTTGCACATTTACACTGATACAAATTAATATTTTTGCAATTCGGTGCATGAAAATATACATCCGGGTTTGGATTAATGGACGGAGATAAATTAAAGAACATTAATTTATTCGTAGGACTTATTACAAGTTTGTGTTCAGCGAACCATTGTCTTAGAGTATGAACATCGCAATTTATGTTAGTATTTTGATCTAAGGGACTGTTGGCGCCATACGATAACCCAACATCGTCAGCAAAAGCTGTAGCCTTTTAGACTGAGGTGGAAGAGTGAGTTGATATAAATTAAAAATAGAATGGGACCCAGGACTTAACCTTGTGGTGTACCCCAAGCCTGATAAATTGCACATCACTTCTCGTCTCATTTAACTTTACTCTCTGTGATCTATTATTCAGATATGAGTTAAACCCTTCAAACATGAAGTCACGTACACCTGCATTTTCCAGTTTACTTAACAGAATTTTATGGTCAACCATGTCGAACCATGAAAAATAATCGGTGATCATGGCGCGACAACGCTGATCATTCACAGTAATGTGACGACGTTATCGTCGACGAAAAAATATGGCCCAATAACGCCGCCGGCATGTAAACCGCACCAAACAGTTATTTTTAGTGGATGAAGTGGTGATTCATGAAGCACATGTGGATTTCCACCCGACCAATAACGCATATTTTGCTTATTGACGAACCCATTGACCCAAAAATGAGCTTCGTTACTGAAGATGATTTTGCGATGAAATTCATCATCTTGGCGCATCTTCTCCAGAACCCAATCGGAGAACGTACGTCGCTTCAAATGGTCCATCGACTTAAATTCTTGAGTCAGCTTGATCTTGTATGGGTGTAAACCAAGATCCTTGCCCAATTCTTGAGAACGCCGTGGAATTGACTGATTTGGATCGTTTGCTACGGACGCCTGAACGGCAGCGATATTTTCAACACTTCGACCAACCCGTTGTCTCACTGACAAATTTTTGCACTAAACTTGTTATTACCTGTCTACTAGGGCGAGAATTACGACCGAAAATTGGAGTTAACGCTCTTAAGGTTGCAGTCACCGACTCCGAATTTCTGTAGAAAATTTTTATAATTTGTAGACGTTGCTCGTTCGTATACTTTACCATGATGAAAATGTTGAGTTTATTGAATAAATTGACAGTGACAGTTTGATGATTAGTGAAAGAGTGCGTTCATAAATTAAATTCAAAGTTGTCAAGTCCCTATAAGAAACCAATCGCTAGGCTAAGAAAATTTTATTTATGTATAAAAATCAAAGGAAAATATGATTTGATATTGAACAACTAAACGAAAAACCGTTATTTTTCTACCTCTAGTGAGTCTGCTAAAGGAGCCGTTCCGAATAATACCATATTTCATAATCTAGGTTTAAACACCTACGATTATAATCATCGGAAGTCTTGGTTTAAGTGCCTAGATCTTCAAAAGTTAGGGTAAAAGAACCCTAACTAAACAACCTTATTTCTTTCTATCTCTTCTTGTCATCCTCCGGCGAATTTCAATTTTCCCATATATTTCATTGCACTTCACTTTATCTATCTTTACTTCTGGCTGATAGGCTAATTCGCGTATTATATATTGTAATTTTGAATTATGTCATTCGCTTATCTGTATCTATCTATCTAATTACATTTTTATCTTTATAAGATGTTCACAAATGTAATTAATGAAATTTATTTGTGTAAAAGTATTCTAAATTAAATATTCATAAATATCCAACAAAAAATCTGTTTAGTCCGTGTTTTTGAATATAACCTTAGTAGTGTAGGTGAATTAGAAATGCGGTATGTGGGACATAAAGTCTCTCGTTGTCGCATCAGTTTTTTATTTATGGATATGGATAAAGGTCACCATTAACTCATCAGAAGTAACGCATTGCATGTATTGGATCAAAGAATTGTCGAGGACCTCTGAGAGGACGAAGAAAGTGTATAATAAGGAGGTGCATCATGCAGTTAAAGCAATCTAATATCATGTAATATTTAAAAAAATAATTAAGTCCAGTTTTGCAGTCTAAAACCATTTTTTATAATTTTTTAAGTTCTTCGATTAACCGCTTTATCCATTTTGACAACTTAGGTCTCATCTTAAAAATTACAGGTTGGGATTTTTTTTTTCGTAAATACTCGTTTTTGTATTACAGGAGATGATACACGTATTTTCCCAGAAAAATAAAAAATAAAATTAAAAGTAAAATTTTTATTTTTTTAAAGTTTTTTGTTAACTATTATCCTTGAATGGCTTTTGATACAATGATGTTAGATCATTCTTGAGATATGCACAGAATTATTTTGTTTGGTGTATCCCTTAACTACATCATTACAAAACAAAGTGTTAAAAAGTTCAGTTATTTTACTTATAATACATTTGTGGAATAACATTTGAATCGACCATTTTTGGGTTTTCCATAAAGCTACTCGTATGAAAGTTTAGAGCACTTAGAATTATAACCACACTTTCAGTGGTAATGCAATGTCTTTAAATTTAAAGCTTGTGGCATCTCTGCTACAAAGTGTATAAACAACACTCGAGAAAGGAATAGACCTAGAAAATCTTACATCGCATATTCGCGAGAAAAAAATTTGCAGTGGGGGAAAACAGTTAAGGACAGGTTTTCGGTGTAAAAAAATAGGCCACTGGAAACGAGAATGCCCTTTAGCAAAACTGCGAAAGTGCGGGCATGACAACTAAACGTATTTCAAAAAGAGGAGAAATGCGTTGGTGTGCGAAGCTGAGGCAAAAAGTGTGATGAACGGAGACGAACGGTATTTGACGAGAGGTAGTGAGCCATCGTATGACGAGCAGAAGAAAGTTGGTTCATCAACTACGAAACATTTGAAACACCAGCATTTATCCGCATTGGAAATGGAGACACCATCGAAGCTTATGGAAGAGGGGATAACAACATTTTGTCATTCAACAATGTGTCGTGGGTGGAAAATCATCTTGCTGCGGTACTACGTACCTTTATTTATAAATAAGGCATGAGCGATTGCTGATGAAGACCACTTCTTTTGAGATGCATGTGTAATTGACAAACAGCAGTGCATTGCATTCAATCAGAGCCAAAATAAAGCCAGTTATGTAGCAGAACTTGTGCATTCGGATATGTGCGGTCCAATGCAAGAAAAGTCCATTGGTTCTGTAAAGTATTTTCTGGTTTTTTAGAGACTTTAGAGATTTCTCCCATTACAGATTCGTTTATTCTTTGAGAGAAAAGTCTGAAGTGAATTTTTTTTTTTGTGAAATTTCTCAAGCGGATTGTAGTTGAAACTGGGAAGAAAGTAAAAGTTCTACATTCTGACAATGGTCTCGAGTTTACATGCCAGGATGTCCAAAGCATATTGCAGCAGCAATTGGTTCTGCATCTGATTTTGGGCGGAGGCAGTAAATACGGCAGTTATTTAAAGGTGGTTAAAGGCAAATGTCCATACGATCTTTGATTTGAAAAAAAAACTGACATTAGGGGACTTAGAGTTTTTGAAACGGCTTAAGTGGGACCAAAAGTCAAATAAGGTCGAAGTGGCACGTGATATGCTATTTGCCCTACGAGGGGCGTTAAATATATTCTCGGTATCGATATGAAGGAAAATGCGAATTCAATTTAAATTGTTTTTATTTTTTAATATAATCTCCCGTAACATCAATGCATTTGTTACATCTTGAGATAAGCTTTTTTAAACCCTCAAAAAAATAAATTTCCTCTTTCTCCGCAAAATACCCATTTATTGCCGACTTGAGTTCTTCATCATCCGAAAATCTTTTTCCACGAAGACATTTTTTCAAATCCGGAAACAGGAAATAATCACTAGGGGCAAGGTCTGGACTATAGGGTGTGTGTTGGATTTCTTCGAAACCACAATCTCGCGCAGCAGCCTTGGAAACTCGAGCCGTGTGAACAGGAGCGTTGTCATGAAGAAGCAACACACCCGCTGCGAGTTTACCCCGTCTTTTCTTTTTAATTTCCTCCCGCAAATTATGCAAAGTGGAAGCGTAGGATGTGGCGTTGATGGTTTCACCTTTTTTTTGTACTCAATGAGCAAGATTCCCTTTGAGTCCCAAAAAACTGTGGCCATGAGCTTCCCGGCAGACGGAGTGACTTTGAACTTCTTCGGGGGGTCTGTTCCTTTTTTATGCCACTGTATGGACTTTTGTTTGCTTTCAGGGTCATAGTGGTGGACCCATGTTTCGTCCCCAGTAACAATTCGATCCATAACACCGTCCGCGTTCTCACTACACATCTCCAAAAGCTCTCTACAGCATGCGATTCTCACTTTTTTCTGAGGCGCTGTGAGCATTCGTGGCACCCACCTTGCACTGACCTTTGAAAGGTTAAGATGGTCATGAAGAATGGTGTGAATGGTACCAATTGAAAGCTTGGTGATCTCTGCCATCATTTTCACCTTTATTCGGGCATCCTCAAGAACAAGTTTTTCGACTTCTTTGATGCTTTCTCCCGTACAAGCAGTAGCCGGAGCGGGGGTCGTCTTCAATGCTCTCTCTGCCTCTCTTGAACTCACTTGACCACTTTTGCACAGTTGATAATGAAGGTGCGGAACCCTGGAAAACAGCCACCATCTCTTCATGAATAGTTTTTTGACTTTTTCCTTGCTTAGTGAGAAATTTAATTACAGCGCGATGCTCAATTTTCACCATCATCGTCTCAGTTGCCATTATGATTCTGTTTAACTAGAGATAAAACGCGAATTAATAATCACTTTTATATGAAATTTTACATGAATGTACTAAAATAATAGTATTACTTGATAAATAAGTCAATTTATATATACAACCACAGCTTCACCCCGATACGCCCGATGTTGAACGCCCCTCGTAGATGACAATAAAATAGAAAATGCTTCAAAAAGTAAGGTTCTCATTTTCCCGAGAAAGCAGAAAAGTACCGAGAAGCTTGAACCGGAAACTAAGCACACCAATGAAGAAAATCTTGGAGATATACTTTTAGAAGCTGAAGACGACTTTGAAGATCCGAACATAATAGTATGTCTAGGTTTCCTCAAACGATGTAAGAAATACTTTCTCCTCTTTCATCTGCCCTCAATATAAGAGGCATTCATCCAATGTCCACATCTGGTCAGGTGCTACTAAAATAGGATTCAAAACAGTGCGATATGGCTCGTAGGTGATGCTGATATCATCCAGTCAATTGACGACCTCGAGCACTGACGAAATTCCTCCTGATTCGCATTCCTCTATCGCTATTTTCACCACCAGTGCTCCATTGAAATTGCCAGTAGCATTCCGCCCCTTCGAACTTTTAACCGCAACACCTATATAGCTATGAATGCTCATCAGTTTACACTCAAGCCCACTTTCGGACATACATTGTGATCTTTCCTAAGCCGTATATCTCCCTTATGGAATGCCCTGCCGAACTCTTTATTTCCTGACCATTATAACCTCCAAACATTCAAAACGAACGTACATCAGTACACTTCTCTTTCTTTCCTCCCTATCTTTCTTTCGCCCGCGCTGTGTGCAAACATTTTAAGGGTACCTTAGCCCCTAAAGGGCTCGCTGAAAAATAAAAATTCATTACCACCCTTTCTCCAATTTGGGTCAAGAAATTTGTTGTCAAATTTATTTGGAATTGCTTTGTTTTGCCAAATACTATCGTGATCAAAAAGTTCCCGGGATAACCATCGTGTATCGCTCCCATTGTTCCGATTTGAGTTCTGTATTTTTTTTTGTTAAGTTGGTACATCTGTTGTTGACATTTCCTCTAAATCTTAGCGTCATAGCTTGTGTTGGCGATTTTTTTACAATTTTAAAAATGGATGCAACAACGAACTTGTATTAAATTTAGCTTAAAAAGCGGAGTTAACGGTGCGCGAACGTTGGAAATGTTGTAAAAGTGTTTCGGCAACGATTCTCTAAAGAAAACGGTCGTTTACCAGTGGCACGAGCGGTTCAAAAGTGGTCGTGAGTCAATCGAAGATGATGAACGCAGTCGCAGACCATCGACATCGAAAACAGACGAAAACATTAATGAAGTCAAAGAAACGTTGGTCAATAACCGCAAATTACCCATCAGAGAGATAGCGGAGGACTTGAACATTGCCTATGGATCCATCCAAGATGTTTTAGTTAATGATTTGGGTTTCCGTCGTGTAGCAGAAAATTTGGTGCCAAAAGATCTCAATTTCATGCAAAAAAGAAACCACTACGGGGAACACGTTTCAGCGGCGAAGAAGAAGTAGTGGAAAAATCGCAGGAAGCACTGATGGACATACCGAAAGCCGAATATAAAAAAATGTTTCGAGGATTGAATCAAGCTCTGGGATAAATGTGTTGCAGTCGATGGGGATTATTTGGTGAGGACATTTAGATGAATAAACTTGTATTTTTAATTTTCTGAATAAATTTCGGGAACTTTTTGATCAAGGTGGTATAAGTGAGATTTGAATATAAAATTAATTAATAATGAAAAGATCATATACAATAGAAAACAGTTTTTAGAAACTGTTAAAAGTGTTTAAAGGCAGGATATATTGAAGATCGAGGTAGATAGGTCGACAGTTCAAAGATAAATTATCAGAACTTACCTTAAGTTATTCAGATATGTGTAGTCATAAATAATCTTTGTCTTGAGTTTCAAGAATTTTAATTTTTTTGAAGTTATTTTGGTAAAAACGGCAAGTAAAAATTGTATAAAGACAGTCGACATTTGTTTGTACAAAACTGTCCAAAATCCATTCGCTTACTTTTTACCAAATTTTCTGTCTGAAAGAGAATTTTTAGTCTAAAAGGTATGTGACATTTTAGACATTCCGTTTTGTGTTTGTGTTTCTGTTATGATTCGAGGCGGGTTATATTGTATTTTACTTATAAGTTATAATATGTTATGCTTTCTTAATCTAATAATTATACATCTCTTAATTACAGATTTAATTTCTTTCAGATGCTTGAAGATGGTGATGAAAATGCTGCATCCGATTCTGATTCCAGTGAATTGGAAATCGACCTCCTGGAACAAATAAACAAGCTGGCAATTCATGGTGATGATGACTTAGCCTGTAGTTCAAGTGATGATAAACACAAGGTCATTTCAAAAGCATCAGCAAAAGTTCTACAAAGATCTAATCCTGTTTTTGATCTATCACGCCCTAGTTCGAAAATGAATAAAGTGTTACAGATAATAGAAAATTATGTCATAATATCCGGCGACAAGGCTATTATAATATCACAGTGGACGAGGATTCTTAATATTCTTAAAAGACATTTGGAGGATAAAGGCATTTTTACATTATCTCTCAATGGAACGATTCCAGTTAAAAATCGGCATTTTATTGTGACAGAGTTTAATGATCCAAATACTAGACCGAAAGTTCTTCTTCTTTCTCTAACTGCTGGAGGTGTTGGCTTAAATTTAGTGGGAGCCAATCATTTACTTCTAATAGACCTCCATTGGAATCCACAACTTGAGGCACAAGCACAAGATCGAATTTATAGAGTTGGCCAAAGAAAACCAGTATACATATATAAATTCATGTGTAAAGATACTGTAGAAGAACAAATAAAAAAACTCCAAGACCACAAAATAGAAATAGCAAACGGTATACTTACAGGTGTGAAAGCATCTGAAGGAAGTAAGCTTTCGATTGATGATTTAAAGGGCCTGTTTGGTTTATAACTGGATATTTATTATTCATATTAAAAGATTAATATAAAAGTTAACACAAACTTAACTTAAATTTGTGTTAATACAAACTTATTTTATTTTTTTAAATTTTTGCTTTTTTTTAATAAAAATATTATATCATTGAAATAACAATGGGTTAGGGTTGTCTTGGTCTTTTTTTCTTGTAACAATAAAAAATACGTGAGTAGTCTTAGTTCTCCAATATCGTTGACTTCTACGCTACCCAAAAAGGATTCATATTTTCTCGTATATTTATGAGAAATAGAAGGTGGCACAAAATTAATCACAGGAGACCATGCAGGGCGTAGCCGCCACCGGACTGGCTGCCGATATTGCTGGGAACGAATCAATTTTTTTTAATGGTCTCGGCGGTTATGAATTGTTGTTGTTGTCCTGCTAAAGAAGTCATCACCTTCGAACATCTTATTGAAACCAATTTTATGAATTTCTGAAAGCTCGGTGTAGATCCGCTAAATTCTCCAAAGTTACTATGTCGCTTGGGTCATAGATGCAAATCGCAAAGTCAACAACGGTTTCAGGATATGATTAACACTTTCCAAGATTATTTTGTCCAGCTGAAGAATTGTCACGTCTTACCTAGTCTTACAGAGTCGCGAGATGTAGGTGATTTTTTGTTTCTTCAACCTCCGCCATTTGATATGAGTTCATTGTTAGATAACTGTCCTAACTATCCGGATAGATACTGAAGTCTCAATTTAAACGACTTGGACTGCAGAATGGGATGCTTCCCGCAAAATTATATCGTGTATTCAATATATGTATTGAAAACGTATATTTTTAATAGTGTATGTCTGATTGCTATTTTTCTTCATCTTTTGTATAATATAGATATAGATGTAGATTTTTTATGGACAAATCTCACCATAATTCTTTTAATTCGCGTATTTTCTGTATGAATTGGATTGTATTAATAGTTTTTACATAGTGCGTCCTTAAGCGTCCGCCATCTAACGTTTTTTTTTTTCAACTAGTGCTTATTTCGTGAATGGTAACACTTAGCTCATGTCTGATTTGACACATAATTAGTTTTATCCTTTCGGTTAATAATGGAAAATAATTTCATTCAAATGGCTGCCTCGTCTGGCCATGCAGTAGCCTACACGATCGGCCCAATTTTTAAGCACATTATCGATTGTGTGCAGCTGTATTTCATCAATGGCTTCACGAATATTGTCCTTTAAAGCGTCAATTGTCTCTGGCTTGTCGGCATAACACTTATCTTTTACGGCACCCCACAAATAATAGTTCAACGGTGTCAAATCGCAGCTCCGAGGTGGCCAAACGACATCATCTCTGCGGCTGATAATGCGATCTTCAAAAACAGGGCGCAAAACATCGAGTGTAGCTTCGGCTGTGTGGCACGTAGCGCCGTCCTGTTGAAACCAAATGTTGCCAATATCCTCCTCTTCAATTTTTGTGAACAAAAATTCGTTCAACATGGCCGGATAACGATCTCCATTGCCTGTAACGACCACTCCTTGCTCATTTTCGAAGAAAAATGGCCCATTTATGCCTCTGGACCAAAATCCGCACCAAACAGTGACTCGTTTTGGGTGTATCGGCTTTTCAATGTATGCGTGCGGGTTTTCTGTGCCCCAAATGCGACAATTTTGCTGGTTTACATACCCGCCAAGATCAAAATGAGCTTCATCTGAAAAGATGATTTTTTTTGGCAAAATCGGCATCTTCTCTAAGCCGATCGCAGGCAATATTTCCCAGCGTTGTTCAAGCGTATACACAACCATATTCGTTCAGCGGAAAGATAAAACTAATTATCTGTCAAATCAGACATGAGCTAAGTATTACCATTCACGAAATAAGCACTAGTTGAAAAAAAAAAAAACGTTAGATGGCGGACCCTTTGTATTTTGTAGATTTTTTTATTAAAAGACTATATACTTTATAAATTGTATATTAAATTTTGACTAATTGAGAGGAATAATAAAAGAGATATGAATAATGTAAAGAAAGTGAAGGAATCTTTTAGAATTAGAAATGGCGATAGATTGATTTGGTTAAGACATTTGTTATAACAAGATTCACAGAGCTGACAGAAATTTTCCGACAGTCGAATTCAGAACAGGATTTCATGATTGCGTACTTTTGTTACCAAAAATGCGATCACTTGACATTTCTTTGTCGTAAATTAGAGACGGATTGCATAAAATAGTGAAATATGTATGTTTTCGTAAAAAAATTTCCACAGCAAAATCTATAGTCGTGTTTTTATTAAATATGTTTGTAACTAAGCTTTACGTTGTTAACAAGATTGTATATAGATTTTTTTTATAATTTACCTACGTTGAGGTGGAAATAGAATTTTTGTCGTTCTATCGAATAATACTAAGAAGGCGAGGATTGGGATGGTCTAATTTAAAAAGAATTTCTTTACACTCGATGGCAACACAATTTAAAGCAGTAGACGAAAAAATAAAATTAATTTGTGAATCCATGTCAAAAAAAGAATTATCTTCATTGAGGGTTTGAAAAACTCTGAGTCTTATTACATTACGGATGCATCTTATCTAAAGAAATAAATGCCTGCTTCGTATTTCTAAAGATTGTTTCCTATATGCTGAAAGTAAGCCAAGCATGCACGTAGATAAAAATACTTAAACAGACCATAGATTAACAAAAAATAATAGTGCTCTAATTTGAATATTCTGGCAGCCAGTATAAGTGGTTCTACTTCAATTAAGATTTTTGTTTATATTTCCTTCTAAAACGTAGTAATAGTACTAATAATTTGTAATATAAATGCTGGTGTACTACAGGGCTCTGTTCTGTATCCGACACTTATAATCCAATATATACCTTTGCTGATGACAGTACAGTCTGCTTTTCTTCCTGAACCTGCCCATGGCTTCATACAGGTTCTCGACAACGACACTCAGCTGCGGAGGTCCTGGGAAGTGGAGGACTTGCCTTTGAACTCTAAGGAAACTGCAGAAGAGAAAACTTGTGAAAAGGATAATACTCGTATCAACACAATAAGAAGATATGAGGTATCGTTGCCATATAAAAACGGATGTTAGCCTGGGTTTGGTACTTCGAAGTTAGGTGCCTTACGTAGGTTTCATCAACTGGAAGGAAGATGCCAGGAAAACCCCACACAGCACAAGGAGCATTCCCAGTGTTTAAATGAATGCAAGGAGCTTTGTCAGATGGCAGTAGTTGACGAAAAGAATACCTTACTGGATACACCACACCATTTATTTATTCCGCACCATGTATTCAATGCGTCAAGTAGGTGTGGCCGTGGTGTAGTGGTAGTAGCAAACGCTTCTCACTCGGAGGGTCTAGGTTCGAATCCTGTCCATGGCAAGACAGTTTTTCATTGTGTAATTGGAACTCAGGCAGAAAAATTCTGTGTGTGAAGGCATAATACTGACACGTAGATTTGGCTGTTGTAAAGTTTCAAGCACAGAAGAAGAAAAATACTGTGATATACCTCGAATCACTCTGAGTGAAGAAAAACTCTCGGTCCTATTCGGACTCCCACCCCTGGAGAGCAAACATCGAAACCAAACACACCTGAGTTTCAAACCACTACAAAAACAATTTTCCTTTCTCCTCCTTCTATCTTTCCGCCCGCGCCCTGGCAACAGTAAAAGGGTATCTAACTCCTTAGACGCGCGTAAATTATATATATACATATAAAAAAAAAAAAAAGTACAACAACAAAGCTTCGTCGCAGTCCTGCGTACTTCAAACGATTTGTACGAAACTGCCGGCAGAAGCTGGAAAAAGAGACAGAGATTCAATAAAGGTAGACACAATCGTCACAAGAATATTCGAAATTCCTCAAGAAGACACTGCCGTCTAGAAGGCAAGTTACCTGGAGCAAAGGATCTACCAAACAATGACCAACTACTTTTGCCGCAAGGGGACAAGCGATAAAAACGCGGAGACTTAGTTCTTTTCAAGGACGAAAGACTACCGCAATTGCAATGGCGATTCGGACGAATCATTGGCGCATATCCCGGAAAGACAGACTTGCTCGAGGCGTTATGAAACGAATCGAAACCGGAGAACTGAATCGGTCACTTGGGAAAAGTTTCTATTTGTCATCAAATATTGCAATGAGAAAGCAAGACATTTAAACGACACAACACAAAATTTATAAGACACACACTTCATTCATATGAAAATTAAAGGCATTTATTTTCTTTTAAAAGCAATTTCTTTTATTAAAGAGATACAAATAGTTACAAATTAATAATAATTACAAATTAATAATAATTACAAATTAATAATAATTACAAATTAATAATAATTACAAATTAATAATAATTACAAATTAATAATAATTACAAATTAATAATAATTACAAATTAATAATAATTACAAATTAATAATAATTACTTATCCTAGCTTTCCATACACAACACAACACACATACATACAGGTCACACTATATAGCACAAAATCATTCATCCCGGATAACATTGCGGAGTTTCGAAATTCCAAAATGCCGACGGGAATTGGAGAATCAAAACCCCGACGGCATTTGAAGCTTCTTAAGGAACACTCAACGTTATCCACCGAAAACAAAACTCAAAATAAATTACATATTTTTTCTTACAAATGTAAATACCACACACACTACGACAACTAATTCGGCCATCATTAAAACACAAAATAACACCAGAAATTGTAATAAATTTATTTGGAAAATGATTTCAATGAACTTTTTTCCATTTTCCCACTTCTTTTTTCCTTTTTTTTTTACACGCGCACTCGAATATCGCTTTCGCGAAACCGAAATTAATCGATGTACATCAACACGCACGTATATAAGATTGTGTACTCGCGCCGGTGTGCACAACTCAAAACGAAATCGAATTTAGGGAAGGGGAGCAGACAAAACGATAAATAAATAAAAACACTTACCTTGTGTTCACAATAAAAACAAAGAAAAGGGGAAAACTAACGAAAACCGAACAACACGCGCTACGCAAATTGACCCAGTTTTGGTCACCGATCAAAACAAACTATTGAACTATTGCAAAAAAAAAAGCAAATGACACATATTTTATCTCCCTTTATTGTCCGTTTGTTATGTCGTCATCCTTGTCACCTGCATATAATGTTTAAAATTATTAACTCACGCGATTTTGTCTCATTTACACGTAGATAGTCAACACACTCGCACTCACACAACACACAACTGTTTTGTCAAAAGAAGTACAACATATTCCAACTGCAATTGGATACAGTAAGGTACATGATTGAGGACATTTGCGAACGAAAATCGTCCACCGGGCGTTAGCATGTTCGGAAACAATTGCATTTAATTTCATATAATTATTATCTTTGTGGAAATTATCACATCTATTTAAAACTTCATTTAAATGTAAACAAAGAAACGTAACATAAGATTACGAATTGTAAATTTTTAGTAGAAATGTATGACAGTTAAAAGTTAAATATGGATGTGATTTCCGGACAAATAAACTCTCTTTTTGCTGTAACTATTAAACAAGAAAAGACGTATTTTATTTATCCGCATTTTTCTACCTATTATTAACGCTCAGAAATCCTCAAACAAAAAGAAAAAAAGCCCCTACACACCCTAACATTTGGTCCTTCGAGCCAGGTAGAATTGTTACTGTTCTTCGTTGAACAGGTTTCTTGCACTACCTATGTGTTTCGATGGAGATCTATGGTATGTAGAATAGACTGCAAATGGACTGTAAAAAATATCTGTAAACAAAATAAAGACACGACCGTTTGATCCTTAAACTTGAATTGCCGCTTTATTTCTTCTTTTAAAAATTACATGCATTTAACCTTTAGATGTAAAGTCACAGCTGTCAAAATTCCTTGAGTGGGGCGCTGTTGCATAGGCGGTGTTGACTAGGTGCATGTGCATGGCAATGTTCGCACAGGCAACCTATTGTAAAATGTTTGTGTGGGTACAAATGATAGAACTTATTCTTTTCAATACAAATCCCTTTATTCAGTACAGTTACAATTCACTATTTAATTCTTTTTCTCAGTACAATTCAATTTCTCAACCACATATACTTTTCTTATCTTTTACTTAAACCACTTAATCACTTCTTCTAATTAACACTTCAAATTCAACTTTGGAACTAATTTGCATACCTTTGGGATGCTGGTATTTATACTCGAATGACATACTTCGAGAACAATCCTCGCCATCCAGCGTCCCATACAATTTCCAATTTGCTAGAAAATTCGATTCCAGTCGAGACTTTGCTAATCCAGTATCGAAACCTTCTTCGAGTTTCGACATTTTCTGCTAGATGTCGCTGCTCACATTTGACTGGTTATCACATTGCTCCCTCCCTACAGTTGTTCGTCCCGAACAACTTCGTCATTCAGCATCCCGTTGAAATGACACATTCTATCCAAATGGACCACTTTAAATTTTCCTCGATCCCCACGCTGGATCCGGTAGACAACGTCATTAATGCGGGTTATCACCTTGTATGGACCTTCCCAGTCCTGTTGCAATTTTGGTGATTTGCCTTTCTTACGCTGAGGATTATACAGCCAAACCAGATCTCCTTCGTTGAAACCGGAAGATTTCGCCTTGATGTCGTACCTAGTTTTCATGCGGCTGCTTGCTAGCTTCATCTTTTCTCTGGTGTCATCATGCAATTTACGAATCCTGCTGCGTAAGTCATTCACGTACTCGTTCACCTCTTTGGGCTCCGTCGGTGGGGATCCGAATTTTGCTTCACTTGGCAACCGAATTGTTTGACCAAATAAGATCTCGGATGGTGTGTGCCCTGTTGAGCTATGGACCGCGTTTCGGTAGGCCATTAAGAAGAGGGGTATGTGTCGATCCCAATCCCGCTGGCAGTTGCTGACAACCTTAGATAGATGCTCATTCAAGGTCCGATTGAATCGCTCGACCATTCCATCAGATTGAGGGTGTAGTGGCGTTGTCCTTGTCTTTATTATTCCCAAATATTGGCATATTTCCTGGAAGACTTTTGATTCAAAGTTTCGCCCTTGATCAGAGTGCAGCTCCATTGGGACCCCAAATCTGCTCACCCAGTTGTTGACTATCTGTTCGGCTACGGTCTTAGCCTCTTGATTTGGGATGGCAAACACTTCCGGCCACTTACTGAAGTAATCCATGACTACGAGAGTATATCGGTTTCCATTAAAGGTTTCGGGAAACGGCCCAGCGATGTCGATGGCTATTCGTTCGAAAGGTGCTCCGACATTGTATTGTTGCATTTGTCCATGTGGCTTTACTTTTGGGCCCTTGGTAGCCGCACATCTTATGCACTTTTTGCACCAATTCTCGACATCTTGTTTAGCGCTTAGCCAATAGAAACGTTCCCTTACCTTTTCCAACGTCTTATTTATTCCCAAATGGCCTCCTGAGATTCCGTCATGTATTTCATGGAGCACTTGGTTGACTCTGGACCGTGGCACAATTAGCTGCATACGAGATGTTGTCCCATCTGCACTTTCCCATTTTCTCTTCAGCAATCCATCTTGCACAAAAAGCGAGTCCCACTGTGCCCAGTATGCCTTCAGAGTTTGGCTCCGATCTGATATCTGCTGCCAGCTTGGTCTTTCTTCGTGCTCTTTCCAGGCCAATATTGGTTCGATGTCATTGTTTGCCTGTTGGGAGGAACGGATTTCGTCTATACTCCAACCCTCTATTGGCTCAGTCCTGATCATTTGGATAGCTGCCTGTTCTTTTGCTTCTTTACGATTGCAGTGTTCGCATTTTACTCCGCATGGTCGACGAGAGAGAGCATCAGCATTTGAGTGGAGTGTTCCCTTGCGGTGTTGCACTTCAAAGTCGTAACCCTGCAACTGCTCGATCCATCTTGCAACTTGGCCTTCAGGGTTCTTAAATTGGAGTAGCCATTTCAGAGCTGCGTGGTCTGTCCGGAGAATGAACTTTTGTCCGTAGAGGTACTTATGGAAATGCTTCGTAGCCAGAATTAAAGCCAGAAGCTCGCGCCGGGTTACACAGTAGTTCCGTTCAGGTCTGGAGAGTACTTTGCTGTAATATGCGACCACTTTCTCTTGACCGTCATGAACTTGGGAGATCACAGCTCCGACCCCAACATTGCTAGCGTCTGCGTCCACGATGAACATTTTTCCGGGCGTCGGGTAACCCAAGATGGGGGCATTGCACAGCTGTCGCTTCAGTTCTTGAAATGCTTTTTCGCATTCTCCAGACCACCTGAACTGTCGGCCTTTTTCCGTAAGTTGATGCAGGCTCTTTGCAATGCCAGCAAAATCCTTTACGAACCTTCTGTAATACGTGGCGAGGCCCAAGAAGCTTCTCAGTTGGTGTTTATCTTTTGGAGAAGGCCAACTTTTCACAGCTTCGATTTTGTCAGGATCCGTTCTTACTCCTTCCGCTGATATAATGTGACCCAGATATTTTACTTCCGGACGAAACAAGGCACACTTTTCTGGGTTGAGCTTTAAATGAGCACTTCGTAGCCTCTCAAACATTTCTTTTAGATTTTCGCGGTGCTCCTCGTACGTCTTACCTATGACGATAACGTCGTCCAAATATACTAGGCAGGTTTTCCAGGTAAGTCCTTGCAATGTTCGTTCCATTAGTCGCTCGAAGGTGGCCGGAGCGTTGCACAGTCCAAACGGCATCACTGCAAACTGCCAAAGACCGCTTCCTGTAGTGAAGGCAGTTTTCTCACGATCCGCACGATTTATCTCTACCTGCCAGTAACCGCTCTTCAAGTCAAGTGTTGAAAACCATTTCGCTCCAGAAAGCATATCCAAAGTGTCATCGATTCTCGGAAGTGGAGTAGCTGTCCTTTTTAGTGACATCATTGAGACGTCGGTAGTCTACACAAAATCTCGTGCTGCCATCTTTCTTCTTCACGAGGACCACTGGAGATGCCCACGGACTTTGCGATTCTTCAATCACTCCCTCAGCTTTCATCTTCGACATCATTTCGGCAACTTCTGTTTGCTTTGCCAATGGAAGACGCCTTGCAGGTTGACGGATTGGTCGAGCGTCTCCGGTGTCAATGTGGTGTTGAACAATATGCGTACGTCCATATTCTCCGTCTTGTGTAGCAAATATATCAGCGTACTCACCGATTAGTTTTTCTGCCAGGATTCGCTGATCTTCGTCCAGATTACAGAGGCTGAGAATTTTGTTCTTGATTTTTATGCTCTGAACTGTTGTGACCGGTTTTGCACCCTTTTTTTCCGTTGTAGTCGATATAGCCTCAACAGGTACACATTTTCCCACTATCTCCCCCTTTTTCACCTTTACACTGAATGTCTTTGGATTTAGAATCCTTACAGGGACCATGTTGTTCTTTGGCTCCACTAAGGTCTTTCCCACCATGAAGTCTCTTTTCTTTTCTGGCTCCATCAAATAGAATCGGTGGCTACCAGGACCACCTTCCACTTTTGCCCACAAAATTGCTTCTGATGAAGGCTCTAGACTCTGATTGCTGCAGATGACGACATTTGAGACTGAGGTATTGGCGTTTCCGTATATCATTGGTATCTCCATGTTTCCGTATTTCAGTGTTTGTGCCCCCAAGTCGACTACAAGTCCATGTTCTCTCATGAAGTCTGTACCAATGATGCACTCGTCACATATGTCAGCTACCAGAAACGCGTGAGTGAATGTTATTCCGGCCAGTTGGATTTTTATGCGGACTTCACCATATACCTTAATCGTTGCTCCTGTAGCTGTTCGCAAGCTGCAACTGCTAGTGTTATGCAGCCAAGACTTCTGCACAAGATTCCTCCTGATGATTGAGGCCGTGGCACCGGTGTCTATTGTTGCCATCCATTTTTCTTTTCCACTGACTACTTCTACTAGAAGGCTTTCACTGCATCGTTTTGCCAGCGAGACTTGGATGATGGTCCTGGGGCCGTCGACTCCTGCTACCAACTTCTGCCCCGCGAAGTTGGTGCTTAAGCATTTCCCGACTGATGATTTCGGGAAGGTTGACCGGCTTCTTGATAGCTGTTTCTGCGGGTTTCTTCCTCTATTTGCTTGTCACCACAGTGAGGGCAGTCTTTTCGTCGCACCGGTTCTTTACACTGCCTTTGAAGGTGTCCTATTTTATTGCAATTCCAGCAGCGCATTATTCGTCTATCCCGTCGAGTATCTCGTTCCTCGGCACTAATTCTTGTGCAGGAGCATTCGACAGATGCTACTTCCCTGACGAAATGTGTTCCCCTGGAAGCCTGATTGGCTGCTTCCATCGCCAGAGCGAAGGCAAGTGCTTCAGCAAGGGTTCTTTTCCCGGCCATCCTTACTGCTGACTGTAGCTTCGAATCTGCAATTCCCCTGATAAATGCATCTTTTGCCATTTCGTCGATAATTTCCTGGCCTGCGGTGGGGTATGACAGATGTGCCAGTCTACTCACGTCTGCTTGGAGCTGCTGAAGTGTTTCTCCTCGTTGCTGCGTTCGGCTTTGCAATTGGACCTTGTAGACCTCCTGCATGTGGCTATCCCCAAACCGTTTCTCGATAGCCTGTACTAAAGTCACATAATCTTTGTGCTTTTCGATATCTACTGTTTGCAACAATTCTGCTGCAGGACCGTGCAAGGCCATTGTTAGGGCAAAGCACTTTTCCTCATTGTCCCAGTCGTTTGCACAGGCAGCCATTTCAAACTGCTTCTTATAAGTAGACCATGAGGTCTGGCCATCGAATGAGGGAGGCTTCAAATCTTTTCTCCTTGGACCGCTTAAAGAACCTTCTCGCAGTTTCTGTTTTCGCACTGTGTCGAGCTCTTTTGCCAGTTGCTGAACTTTGCTGTCCATTTCCTCGAATTTTTCGCCAACATTCTGCTCTATTCTATCAAATTTGTCATCAACGTTCTTCTCTATTCTTTCAAATTTGTCATCGATTTCTTCGAATTTTTGCTGGAGAATGTTCTTTTGTTCTTCCAGATTATTCTTTTGTTCATCCATTTTCTGTTGAAGACCGTGCAGATTGTTGGTTTGTTCGTTGAATTTTTGTTCCAGACTGTTCTGGAGAATGTTCTTCTGTTCTTCCATATTTTTCTTTTGTTCGTCCAGCTTTTGTTCGAGGCTATTCTTTTGTTCGTCCATTTTTTTGTTTTGTTCGTCCATTTTTAATAAGAGGAGTTGCATCATTGCAGCCATGTCATTGCCGGTACTTGTCTGTTCATCCTCGTCAACATCAAAGGAATATGCATCAGGATCATGTCCCTCGTTGTTCAAAGCCTCCTGAAGTCGGAGCACCAGGTCACTTTTTCCTCCACTGGCGCTGAGGCTTCTCTTGTTCAACTCGGATTTGAGTTGGACGAGGGTCAACTGCAATAGTTTTCGACCCATTCTAGCTTTTTCAAATAGTCAGAAAACACTTTTTTTTTTTTTTTTTTTTTTACACACACAATAAGTCCTATCCCACTTCTGACACCAATGTAAAATGTTTGTGTGGGTACAAATGATAGAACTTATTCTTTTCAATACAAATCCCTTTATTCAGTACAGTTACAATTCACTATTTAATTCTTTTTCTCAGTACAATTCAATTTCTCAACCACATATACTTTTCTTATCTTTTACTTAAACCACTTAATCACTTCTTCTAATTAACACTTCAAATTCAACTTTGGAACTAATTTGCATACCTTTGGGATGCTGGTATTTATACTCGAATGACATACTTCGAGAACAATCCTCGCCATCCAGCGTCCCATACAATTTCCAATTTGCTAGAAAATTCGATTCCAGTCGAGACTTTGCTAATCCAGTATCGAAACCTTCTTCGAGTTTCGACATTTTCTGCTAGATGTCGCTGCTCACATTTGACTGGTTATCACACTATGTTGTGGTGACGACGCAACATTCTCCCCCACCGATGAGCGAAGTTTGGTATATGCAGTGATTATCCAATTTTGCGCCTCCACTTCTACGCCCCTAGTGCTCTCTCTGACCCTTCTTCGTCTACGCCCTTGCTATTTTCATGAAAAGAAATACGGATTAAAATATACCAACAACAATCAACATAGAGATAAGGCCACGAACAAGACCAACAAGGACGTGCAAATATCTAATGCCTGGCTGTAGGCCACACATATCGCCGTTTTTTTTTTTTGTTTTTTTTTCGCTTGCTAGGCTGGGGTCTGCTGAGTTCGATGTGAAGAAGATTTTGTTGGTTCTGTCGCGGGTGTAGGGAAATCGTTGTTCATGTCCTGGCACTTGTTTGGACTCAGTATCAGTAGTTGTGTATGAAGTGTTAGAGCGAGAGGTGTCCCTTTCATGTGTTATTTTCGGTTTTTTTTTTTTTTTGTGGTAAATTAATTTCAATTAATTGCGTTTATTTTAGAATTCAGGTGAGTATTTAATTAGACATTATAATTGTTGTGATAAAGTTTGATTAAGTATATTTCCTTTTAGATTTGTGTAAATTTATTGTGTTTTGTGTGTGTGTTTTTTTTTTTTTTTTGCTACGGCTTGGGATCGCGCGTGTGTGTGCGTAATTTGATTTTGGTTTGACACCACTTGCCTTAGGTTCGCGGATGTGTGTGTGTGTGGAATGCTTGGGTAAATCGGTTGAGTGTTGTTTTTCTTTACTTGAGTGTAATGTGTTCCGAATGGTGTGCTTGAAGCAAGGTATTATTTTGTTGAGTCGCATTCGTCGTTGATTTTTCCGCTGTCGGTTGTGTTTGTTTCGGGTTTGTTGATAGGTAATGGACATAATTTTGTGATCGGCCGCTTGTACTCTCCCTGTTGTGTCCGTACTTTGACGACGCGTGTTAAGTCATCCTTCCCCTGGTATGTTTCGGTGATGCGTCCGAGGTTCCACTTGGCTGGAGGTGAGCGCTCATCCTTGATGAGTACTAAATCGCCTATCTTCAGCTGCGGTTGAGGTTTTAACCATTTCGGTCTTTGTTGCAGGCGGGTTAAATATTCCTGACGCCAATGGTTCCAAAACGTCTGGGTCTGCATTTGGATATTCTTCCACCGGTCGTTGTAGCCTTGTTTTCCTATAGTCAGATCTGGTTCTGGGACGGTGAAAAGTGATTCCCCTAACAAAAAATGAGCTGGGGTCAGTGCTTGAAAATCGTCCGGATTTTCGGAGAGTGGACAAAGCGGCGTCGAATTCAGACACGCCTCAATTTGTGTAAGTAACGTCGCCAGTTCCTCGTACGTCGGTGTTCCATTGCCAACAACCCGTTTGAAATGGTGTTTGACGCTCTTCACTCCAGCCTCCCACAATCCTCCAAAGTGGGGAGAAGCAGGAGGTATGAAATTCCGTCTCGTTCCGTCCATCGCTAGCACTTCCGTAACTTCCTTCCAGTTGTGACCAGCTTCCTTCAAGAGTCGTTTGAGTTCATCTTCAGCCCCAATGAAATTGATCTGATTGCAAACACCTCTTCGAGCTGCAAAACGCCGGTAGGCAGCTAAGAAGGCTTGGGTGGTAAGATCTGTGACTGCTTCCAAATGAATCGCTTTGGTGGCGAGACATACAAATATTGCTAGGTATCCTTTGCATGATTTGGCCCCGCGACCCTTCCAAGATCGTATGGTGATTGGTCCAGCGTAGTCGACACCAGTATGGGTGAACGGTCGACTCGCTGTTACCCTGGCAGCTGGCAAATCTCCCATTAGTTGATGGGATACCATATTCCTGTACCGATGACAGATCACACATGCGTGAAGTTGCTTTTTAACCGCTCTCCTGGTCTGTATGATCCAATATTTACTTCTGGTGTGCGCTATCATCAGTTGGATCCCTCCATGCAACGTGGCTTCATGGGCGTTCCGGATGTCTGGGTCCGAGTATCATGGGGTGCTGTTGGTCGAATGACAGATTTGCATTTTTAAGTCTTCCGCCGACTCTTAAAATGCCTTCACCGTCCAGAAATGGATTTAAAGATGCTAATCCCTTGGATTTGCAGGCCTCTCCAGGAAACGTATCTTGTTGGGCGGAGCGAACAAGTGCCTTTAAAGCACCTTCAAGTTCCGTTGGGCTAAGCGGACCAAATGCCTCAATAGCCGCCCTTATTTCCGTCGGCCTGAGTGTTACCAGTGGCCTTTTGAAAATTCCCTTGGACACTTTCCTCAAGTTGCCAATGTAACGCCTACAGTGTCCTAATAACCTCGTCAGGTGCTTCAGATTCGACGATTCGTGCAGTAGTTCGTGTAATAGATCTGTCACTGGATTAACGTGAAACACATGTATTGATCTGCACCCTTCATTGGTGGCTAGAATAGTAGGCTGTTTAGGAAGTTCGAAGTCCCACTTCTGATTTAAAAATGAAGGGCCGTTCCACCACAGTGTAGCCTTTGGAAGCACCGATGGCTGCATGCCTCTGGAAACTAGGTCAGCTGGGTTGTCTTGAGTTGGTATGTGATTCCAAATGTCGATGTTGGTGCGTCTCTGTATCTCTCCTACCCGGTTTCGCACAAACGTTTCCCATTTGGAAGGCGGTGCCGAGATCCAGCAAAGTGCTATGGTGGAGTCAGTCCAGGCGTACATCTTAATGTTGTCTCTTTTTAGAGTTCGGTTGATGTAGTGTAGTAGTTTCGCCCCCAGCACAGACCCGCACAGTTCCAGCCTCGGGAGACTTAT
Organism: Volucella bombylans; assembly: GCA_949129095.1. Lineage (NCBI taxonomy): Eukaryota > Metazoa > Arthropoda > Insecta > Diptera > Syrphidae > Volucella > Volucella bombylans. Next base: position 236,144,672 of record OX422140.1, read on the forward strand.
TGGTTTTAATGGCGCAACCTTGGATTTGGATATCAGCAAATGCATGTTGATTTTGTGGTGCTCATCTTCAACCCTTAAATATATAGCTGCCCCATAAGCCTTCTCCGAAGCGTCGCTGAAACAGTGTAACTCTGTTTTCTGTGACCTACCTATCGTTTGTATCCACCTAGGCAAACGCAGATGGTTTATATTGATTAGGTCCTCAAAGAAGGTATTTCATTCGTCTAAAATGGCGGGTTCGACGGGATCGTCCCAATGCATCTTCTTGGCCCAAAGAAGTTGCATAAAGCATTTCGTTTTGACTATGCACGGCGCAATCCAGCCTAATGGGTCGAAAAGACGTGCGATCGTAGAGAGTATAAATCTTTTCGTGGGCAGCGAATTGTTGGGAGGCACATACCTAAAGCAGAACACGTCGTTTGTTGTAAGCCAGTGGATCCCAAGGGTTTTGAATCGATCCGAATCTTCTTCGGGTACCGAGAACGACGCCTCGCAATCTTGTTTTGGAATATCCGTTAAAAGTTCCTTCCTGTTTGAAGTCCACTTCCTCAAGTTGAACCCAGCTGACTGGAGTGTTCTTTTAGCTTCCTTCATCTTTAGAGCTGCTTCATTCAAGGTATCAGCGCCTGAGATGAGATCATCGACATATATCTCCTCATCGATCATTCGAGCTGCAAGCGGAGAGTGATGACAGGAATCTTCTGCTAACTTCTTCAACGTACGGATGGCCAGGTACGGAGCAGACGCCGTCCCAAAGGTGACCGTCTTAAGGCGGTAGATTCTGTGCTCTACCGATGGATCCTTGCGCCAGATGACTAAATGGTAGTAGGAATCCCGATCTCTTATCCAGATTTGGCGGTACATCTTTTCGATATCAGCTGTAAAGGTGAACTGGTAGAGCCTCCATCGAAGGATGATGTCAGATACGTTGTGCTGTAGCCGAAGTCCTACCATAAGCTGGTCGTTCAAAGATACTCCGTTCGAAGTTTTGAAGGACGCATCGAACACCACCCTCAGCTTCGTTGTCGAGCTAGTCTCTTTGATGACTGCGTGATGAGGCAGGAAATAGTGAACTGACTTGGGTAAGTTTTCTTTCGTCACTTCAATCATATGGTTTAAGCTTATGTATTCTTCCAGACATGCAGAATATTGTTCTCGCAGTTCAGGATCGGCTACAAGACGTTTCTCCAAACTCTTAAAGCGTTGGAAAGCACCTTCGTATGACCTGCCCAAGACTGGGTACGCGGCTCTTTTAAAGGGAAGAGCGACTTCATAACGGCTATCTCCTATACGCCTCACATGCTGCACGAAGTGTTTCTCACAAGCGATGTTGTCGGAAGTTTCTTGTGACTCGAATGGAGCTTCTTCTTGTTCCCAAAACTTGTGAAGTTGTGCGTCGACATCCGTTGTCTGGAAAAAACTTTGGATAGGTTGGGCCTGGATTGCAGCTTTACCAAATAAAATCCAGCCCAGCTTGGTGTTTTGAGCAACTGGCATATCCTCTTCCTTCGGCTTTATCAACTCCGGAAGCAAGACTTCGGCGAGAACATCGCTTCCTAAAAGAAGATCAATCTTTGCTGGCTGGTAGAACGACGGATCTGCTAAGATGAGACCATTAATATGCTCCCAATGAGCAACGGAGAGCGTCTGGGCTGGAAGATGGCCAGACAGTGATTTGAAGACGAACGCCTGGGTTGAAGTTTTGAAGGTTGAATGATGTGACGAGAGGGTGACGTTAACAACCCTTTGACATGTGCCACTGCTGACTAAACCCAACCCGGAAACCTCAACGTGTGTGAACTTGGATTGCAAACCTAAAAGTTGAACAGCCGATTCAGTGATGAAACACGCCTGCGAACCTGAATCGAGTAAGGCTCGAAGTGAATAAATCCCACCTGACGAAGATCTTACCTTTATCATTGCCGTGGCCAGCAACACTTGCGTGCAAGAACTCGGACGAGAGTGGAAGGTTTTGACCGAGCTGCAAGAGGGCTGTTCTCCGTCGTTCGGTAAAAAGGGTGTCGCTTTAGCATTCATCGTCTTCGTGAGGCAGTTCTGCTGGTTTTGCTGTACAGGATTGTTGGAGTTATGCAGATGCGGAGTGGACGGCTGAGAAAAGTTGGCATGCAACAATGAGTGATGTGGTTGCTGGCAGATAAAACACCTACGCGTACTTGGACACTGCTCAAAGGTATGGCTGTATGCTAAGCATTTCCGTCAAAGTCCGAGTCTCGCTACATTCTGACATCGCTCCGCAGTACCCATCTTTAGAAAGCGTCCGCATTGACGAATGGATCTTGCAGATCTTGCAGGAAAACTTTTTGATGGTTGCTGTCGCATGGAAGCTGTTCCGCTGTGTCACATTCCTTACCGGATTCGTTGTTGGTCGAGACTGCTGTTGACTAACCGCTTCCAGTGAACGGAACCTCGTTTCCAAAAATTGTGTGAAGTCAACAAACTTAGGGAGTTCCTTGCTGTCTGACTTACTTACAAGCCTTTCTTCCCACAAATGCTGCGTTTTTATCGGAAGTTTTTGCAGAAGAACGAAAATGAGCACAACATCCATTTCCATAGTTCTCCAGGCTATGGACAACTTCCGTTGAGGTGTCAAGCAACTCCTTAATGGACTCTGCACGCTCCTGAGCTATCGACGGCTGGTTGAAGAGGCATTTCAACTGGGTGTTCACCAAGAATCGTTTATGGTCGTAACGATCCTTCAGAATGGTCCAAGCCTTGGCATAGTTGCCGTTGTCGATCCCCAGGTGAGCCAAAAGTTTTTCAGATTCACCTGACACACTTGTCTTCAAATAATGCATCTTCTGTATTTCAGACAGCGATGCGTTATGGTGGATCAACGACACGAAAAGGTCGTGGAAGGCTCGCCACGACTCGTAACTCCCTGCAAACACTGGTAAGTTTTTGTTTTCCTTGGAATCTTGACTATCCCCTACTTTCTTTTCAGGTGGCTGAATCTTGTCTCTCGCGTCCAATAAGTTGCACCGATGCTCCAGGTACATTTCTCGGATTGCGTCGAACGTCTCCGCTTGACCTAACTCCTTAGCGTCTAAGGCATCCATCGCTTTCTGAAACTGTGCAGTTGCTGTCTCCATAGTTTTCTCCAGATCAGACAGACGCACGGCTATGTAGTTCGCCGTTCGCCTTGCAGAACCAGCTTTGGAGAAATTGGTCCTATCTTTCTCCAACTGCTTGCGAGTTTGCGCCAAGTATGTGGCCATTTAATTAATGACTTAATGACTGCACAAAAAACAGGAACAAAATAAAACAAGATCACTTACTTGTTAAAGCGCGCTGCTCCAATCTTGAGGGTGTTCCAAGTTTTCCTTTGGCGATCGGCACTTTTCGGATCCAAGTTTGCTGTAGTCTCAAGGCTCAAACCAGAGCACACGATTGGTTTTGCTTTTACACAACACACGATGGGTTTTCCACCCACGGCAGGTAAATTGAATTTGGCAAATTAATTGAATTTATTAATTTTAATTGTCTTTGTAGATTACTTATAATTGCACACACTCTTGGGCAAAGGCAAGAAACAGGAAAAATTTAATTTCGTAAATCCGGCTTGAAGGACCAAATGTTCTTCGTTGAACAGGTTTCTTGCACTCCGTATGTGTTTCAATGGAGATCTATGGTATGTAGAATGGACTGTAAATGGACTGTAAAAAATATCTGTAAACAAAATAAAGGCACGACCGTTTGATCCTTAAACTTGAATTGCCGCTTTATTTCTTCTTCAAAAAATTACATGCATTTAACCTTTAGATGTAAAGTCACAGCTGTCAAAATTCCTTGAGTGGGGAGTTGTTGCAGAGGCGGTGTTGACTTGGTGCATGTGCATGGCAATGTTCGCACAGGCAACCTATGTTGTGGTGACGACGCAACAGTTACAAATAAATAAAAAAAAAATTCAAAACTACAAAGTGCAAGCCCACAAAAAATCATGTATATATGTATATAAAACTATTTTATATTTTCCGTGACATTGATAATTAATAGATAATTAATAGACTACACAAAACATTAAACATTTAAAAGAAAATTTAATAAAAAAGTGCAAAGTGCATGTGCACAAAACAAAAAAAAATACATATATATGACTAAGTACATACATACGGTCGGTGTGTTGCCCCTTGTCTTGTTCCCTTCAAAGACTCTTTCGGTGGTTGTGCATAAATCGGAATTGCCACGCCGTGTAAAAATTAAATTAAATTTGTTAATTTTAACCTCAACTGTCACCAGCTGTGCAAAGCTAACCAAAGGTCGTAAGTTGCTGTAATAAAGAATTTCATTAATACTATTTTAATAAACATCTGGATTTAATAATTTAACAAATATTGTACTTGATATATACACACATTGCTTTATAATTAATTTTCAAAATAAAACCTTTAAAAATGTCGAAATTGTCAACGGGTGCAGATCAGAAAGGTCTTCTGGAGCAGATTTTTCGAGACCACTCCAACTTCAAAAAGACTGGAGCATCACGTCGTACAGACAGCTATCTGTCAGGTCATGTTCTTATTCTAGAAGGGAACTTCAAGAACGCGCTTAGTATTCAAGCGAAGATTCGACGAGAAGAAGTAGATGAGGATCTGGACGAAGAATATTATTGATGATATATTTGACGGGTTACAAGAAATGTATTGCACTTACCGTGGTGAATTGGTCACTGCTATCGACAATGCCAAGTCAGCGTCTAAGGAGAAGAATGTGGAAGGTGCTTCAAGTAATAAGCTTTCGTTACCTCAAATTAAAATACCGCATTTCGAGGGCTTGTACATCAAGTGGCCTTCCATGATGTTTTTTTTTTGTCCTTAGTCCACACAAATAAGAAGCTGGGTAAAATTCAAAAGCTTCACTATTTAATCATCTCTTACGGGTGAAGTTGCTTGTTTATTTTAGCATTTAGGGTTGTATTGTGGCAATTATGTCAAGGCATGGGAACTGCTTGTCACCAGATACTACCACAAGCGAATGTTGGTAAATGCTCACTTTCAACCTTTTTTTGAACAGCAGCAGTTGACAAAGGAGACTGCAAGTAACATAAAGTCTCTACTGGACACGTCCCAGGAATGTTTTCATGCTCTGGAAAATTTAGGATTGCCGGTTAGTTCGTGGGATGACATATTCATTTATATTCTGGTTCAAAAATTACCTGGTTTTACTCAGCGTTTGTGGGAGGAGAAGTTAGATAGTTCGAAGGAGTTGCCATCACTGTGAACGATCTAAGTCAGTGGACAGAATCGGGTTTTGCCGGAACTGTCTAGTATACAGTCATAGAACTAGTCAATGTCAAAGCAGTGTGCGCTGCTATTACTGCAAGCAGAAACACCACTCCCTGCTGCTTGTCAACTGAGGGTCGAATATCGCAAAGGTTAGTACTAACACTACTATAGATTCACAGACTTTTCACGTAACATCAAAATTTAACCCACCTAAAGTAGTCTCCCCTGAAGTACATCAGCCAAGATTTCTTCTGGTAACAGCAGTTGTTCTAGTCAGGTCGTCAAATGGTAATTTTTTTAATCTGAGGGCATTAGTCGATCCTGGATCTGAAGAAACTTTTTATTTCTGAGTCAGCTGTTCAATTGCTAGGGCTTCATCAACGGCGAACACTCATTAAGGTATTTGGATTGGAAAAAATTAGCAGTGTTTCATGTCAGCGGTATGTAGGTCTTATACTTGGGTCTCTGGTAACATCTTTTGAGACAAATACCCCAGGCTATGTGTGCAAGTCCCTGACTGATCTTTTGCCATCCAAACCTTTAGCTCTGCAAAATTGGGAACAAATCAAGGGTTTGAATTAGCTGATCCACAATTTGATAAGCCTGCGACTGTTGATATTCTCCTGGGAGCCGACATTTACTCTGAATTTATTTTGGGATCCATTATACGCGGTGAAGATGAAGGATCGCCAATCGCACAGGCATCAGAGTTAGGTTGGCTTCTCTTTGGGAAGATTGTTTCGCAAAATAAAGAACCCGTCCATAGCTTCTACTGGTTCTCGACAACGACACGCAGCTGCGAAGGTGCTGGGAATTGGAGGACTTACCTTTGAACTCTAAGGAAACTGCGGAAGAGAAAACTTGTGAAAAGAATATCAACACAATAAGAAGATTGACTGATGGTCGATATGAGGTACTGATACCATATAAAAACGGATGTAAGCCTGGGTTTGGTGCCTCGAAGTTAGGTGCCTTACGTAGGTCTCATCAACTGGAAGGAAGATTTCAGGAAAACCCCACACAGCACAAGGAGCATCCCCAGTGTTTAAATGAATGCAAGGAGCTTTGCCAGATGGCAGTAGTTGACGAAAAGAATACCTTACTGGATACACCACACCATTTATTTATTCCTCACCATGTAGTCAATGCGTCAAGTACAACAACGAAACATCGTCGCAGTCCTGCGTACTTCAAACGATTTGTACGAAACTGCTGGGCATAAGCTCGAAAAAGAGATAGAGGTCCACTAAAGGTAGACGCAATCGGCACAAGAATATTCGAAATTCCGCAAGGAGACACAGGTACGAGTAAGTTACCTTGAGCAAAGGATCTACCAAACGACGACCAACTACTTTTGCCGCAAGTGGAGTGAAAAATGTCTGTCCAGGATGAGACAGCGCCCGAAGGGGACAAGGGATCAATCGCGATCAAAGTGCGGAGACTTAGTTCTTTTCAAGGATGAAAGACTACCGCCATTGCAATGGCGATACGGGGGAATCATTGGCGCACATCCCGGAGGTAGACAGACTTGCTCGAGGAGTTACCAAACGAACCGAAACCGGAGAACTAAATCGGTCACTTGGGAAAGGTTTCTATTTGTCATCAAATATCGCAACGAGAAAGCACATTGTAAGACACACACTTTAAATAAATTCATATGAAAATTAAAGGCATTTATTTTCTTTTAACAGCAATTCAATATATTAAAGAGATACAAATAATTACAAATTAATAATAATTACTTATTCTAGCTTTCCCTGCACAACACAACACACATATATACAGTCCACTCTATATCACACAAAATCATTCTTCCGAAATTACAAAATGCCGACGGGAATTGAAGAATCTAAGCTTTCGAGCAACTTCTTGGCCATCATGCGGAAAAACCCCGTAACACCTCCTATCAGAAGCGACGCTGACTGGCACCAAGGCCATGTCAAGCTCTTCGCATATTCCAACCAAAGATCTCTTGATCTCTTCACCAAGGCCATGTGTAGTTTAGGAGAGATTTGGACAAGTGCAAAACTCGAGGTCGTGTCTGTCGTGTCTAAGGAAGACATTCCTTAGCTGAGTTGGCATTTGAAGCGATGAAAAACGATTGATCATCTGATGGAGTCCATTGTAGTTGAGGAAGATTAAAGTCGCCAAAAATAAGGATATCATCAATAGGGTCTGACAGGTCAATTAAATGATCGATCGCATCAATAACAAATTGGTAAGATTCGATAGATTGAGCTGGTAGGATATAGCAACATATAACGTAAAGGGACTTGAGAGGCTGTGATATTTTTATTGCGACAAAGTCGGCTTTAGAGGATGAAGACATTGTAATGGGGGAAGAGTTAAGGCTGTTGTCCATCGCCAGTAGGACGCCTCGACAGGGGGAATCTTTATTTGTGCGGGAAGGATCGTCGTCGCGGAAAACATTAAAAGTAGGAGGGAACAATTCCTGGTTCTTTATGTCGGGAACCAAATTGGTTTCGGTCAAGGCGTAGATATCAAAGGGAAGAGCATGCGATTGACTTAGGACAGCATTGGTTTTAGAGCGAAGACCTCTTACATTCTGGTAGTAAAATGTAAGAAATGTAATATATAGGAAATATCTCAGCGCCATAATAGGTGTCATTACTGGACACTCCCTCATAGGCAAGCACGCAAGAAGGCTTGGCGCTTTAAAAAAAAAAAAGAGCAGTGCAGTGGAAAAAAAAAATATCACACAGTGCGGGTATCCCACCTTTCCCGCTCCTGGTCGAAGTACTGCTGCTTGCACTCGATCACTGCCATTACTGTATTTACCATACGGTACGGGCAGTGACTGAGTGTATGTAACAACTGATGGATAGCGGTTTGTGAGTGAAAATTTTGTTGGTGCACTCTTTCATACTGTTGTAAGGGCATAACACCTACAACAATTTGATCCGATAAATCAATGTCAAAATTTCCACTTCGCATCCTTGCTTAGTATCGCCGGTGTTTCTGTTTTCTGTGTTTGTCTGTGATTATGACTAGGGAATTCAGGGTAGACGTAGCCAATATACGCGGGCTAAAAAGTTATCACTTTTCTGCGTACGTCCACGTCTGTAACTACAGATCAACTGTTTTGGCACTTGGTGATACACAGGTAGATCTCCGCAAACACCTCTCAGATCATTCTGATCTGAAGCTACCTGCCTGCGACCTAGTGCCATTATTTTTCTCTCACCGCCATCTCACCATTTATTTGCGTAGTGATGTAGTTTACCAAACTCTACCACAATATGATCCATGTTCCAATCCGGAATTCGACTTCATGTGGCTAAAATTCCATCTCCGTAAGCAAATTATCCATTATTGCTTTATTTATAGAAGCCCCAAACTGGACAGCAATTCAACTTTTAACGAGTTTGATGCGCTGTCTGACTCCATTCAAAGAATTGTATCCCTGTATCCTCATACTGAAATATTTATTACGGGCCATTTCAATATACACAATTCTGGGTGGCTTCGACATTCTGGACAGACAACACCCGAAGGGCGGTGTGTTGAGATCTTCGCTGCGGAAAACAAGCTAACGCAGCTTGTAAATGAGCCCACACGAATACCAGACGTTGATAGTTATACCTGCAACACCTTGGACTTGTTTTTAACTTCTTACGCTGATAAGTACACCATTGATGTGCTCTCCCCTCTAGGCTCGTCGGACCATTGTGTCATATCAGCTAATTTCTCGTACACCGACCACACAGTTAGAGAAAAAATTCCTAAAAGAACCGTATGGCAATACGAGAAAGCCAAATGGAGCGGTCTTAACAGCTTCTTTAGGAATTTTAACTGGTCGTTATGCTTCCTCGATAACGACGTGGATGCCGCTGCTGATACGATTACAGACATCATTCTCTTTGGAATGAGATCCTTTATTCCTCATGAAGAGTATCAAACCAAAAGAAAAGGCGTGGTACGACTCGAGCTCTAAAGAGGCCATCAGGGTTAGAGAAATATTTTTTCGGTCCTAAAAGACCAACCCGGCAGAGGAAAAATGAAAAAAGTGTGAAATTCCAATACGACCAAAAATTGAGGCAAAAATTACTGCAATGTCCCAAAGGCAGTAACAATTTTTGGTCGTTCGTCAAAAACATTAGAAATTCCGCCTCATCCTCCATCCCAACGCTCATTTAGAATGACATTCCAGCTGTCAGCTCTTTGGATAAAGCCAATCTGCTTGCTGCACACTTTCCGTCAAGCTCAACACTCCCAGATTGTGCTTTGTGTCCGCCTACACTTGAGTGCGTCGAATCTTCAATGGGACGAATCTACTTTCGCACTCGTGTAGTAGCAAGAGTACTTAAAGATCTCAACACACATAAATCCGCTGGTCCAGATGGTATATCTCCTCTTCTTCTGAAGAGGTAGTCTTCCGCGCTGGCAAAACCACTGCGTAAGCTTTTTCATCAATCCTACTCTTTAGGACTCTTCTCGAGCAGATGGAGAACAGCATTTGTCCAGCGAATCATCTTCTCTCTCCTCCTACAGACCCATTGCACTTACGTTCCTTCTTTCCAAGGTCATAGAAACGCTGATAAATCGTCAGCTCATGAAATATCTCGAAACACGAAAACTTCTCAATGACCGGCAATATGGTTTTCGGAGCAACAGGGCCACTGGTGATTTGATGGCATGTTTCACCGAAAAGTGGAACCAAAGCGTACATCAATCTGGCGAAAGCAAGATAGTTGCACTTGATATTTCTAAGGCATTTGACAGAGTTTGGCATCAGGCTCTCTTGTCGAAAATGTGTGCATTTGATGTCGACGATTCTCTTGTTCAATGGCTTAGAAATTACCCTTCGGAACGTTCAATTCAAGTTGTCTTCGACGGTTTCAAGTCTAATATTCACAAAATAAATGCTGGTGTGCCCCAGGGCTCTGTTCTGTCTCCGACACTCTTTTTAATTTTCATTAATGATCTCTTGTCTGCTACTTCTAATCCATTATATTCCTTTGCTGATGACAGTACTCTCTGCTTTTCATATTCGTTTCCGGACTCACGGCCCTGCTCTTCGGCTGTAGAACGAGAACGGCAGCGTATGCTAAGCTCATTAAATTCCGATATCAACAGCATAACCAATTGGGGAACTATCAAAAGAATGGTATTTAATGCTTCCAAAACACAATGCTGTCTGCTGTCTTTAAAGCGAAATTTAAACACCCAGCCATTATCTATGAATGGCACTTGCATCGTCGAAACCGAAAAACTTTCCATTCTCGGTATGTGTGTCAATGACAACTTACGTTGGAATGACCACATATTTGATATAGCCAAAAATGCTGCGAAATGTCTAGGTTTCCTCAAGCGATGTAAGAAATATTTTACCCCCTCTGATCTGGCCTCAATATATAAGGCATTCATCCGCCCAAAATTGGAGTACAATGCCCACATCTGGTCAGGTGCTCCTAAAACATCTCTGCACCTGCTAGATAGGATTCAAAACCATGCGATAAAACTTATTGACGATACTAATACGAGTCAATCAATTGACACACTCGAACACCGACGTAATGCCTCCTGTCGCACTTTGTTTTATCGCTATTTCCACAACCAGTGCTCCACTGAAATCGCCAGTAGCATTCCGCCCATTCAAACTTTCAACCGTAACACCCGTCTCGCTATGAGTGCTCATCAGTATACCCTCAAGCCCATTTTCGGACAGACTCTAATAATGTCGTGATTCGTTCCTAAGCCGTACAACTCGCTTATCGAATACCCTGCCGATCTCTGTATTTCCTGGTCGTTATAACTTGCAAACATTTAAAAACAATGAACATCGGTACCTCTCTTTTCTTCTACCCTAAATTTCCTTTGCCCGCGCTGTGAACAATCACCCTATGGGTATACAAACCCCTTGAGCGCGAGCTCATTATAAAAAAAAAAAAAACTAACAAACAAATGATTTCTGTAGAAGCTGCATGGACGAGGAAGAGGAGGAGACAATCTTCCACCTACTCCGTACATGGCCAGTTCTCTCCCTGAGAAAAAAGCTTCATCTAGGTGCTTTCTTCTACAACGGCCTAAACGATCTAGAAAACATAGATGTTAACAGTCTCCTACGCTTTATTATAAGCTCAAACTGGTTCCATTAGCACGAGGATCATAGATTCACATGGTGTCACAATAGGCCCATAGGCCTAAGAATGTTGGTATTTCCAACAGCCACGCTTACCTAACCTAACCTAACCTAGTACTAATACTACTATAGGTACACAAGCTTTCCGCATAACATCAAAATTTAACCCACCTAAAGTAGTCTCTCCTGAAGTACGTTAACCAAGTGTTCTTCTGGCAGCAGCAGTTGTTCGAGTCAGGTCATCAAATGGTAATTATTTTAATCTGAGGGCATTAGTCGATCCTGGATCTGAAGCAACTTTTATTTCTGAGTCAGCTGTTCAATTACTAGGGTTTCATCAACGGCGAACACTCATTAAGGTATCTGGATTGGAAAAAATTAGCAGTGGTTCATGTCAGCGGTATATAAATCTTACACTTGGGTCTCTGGTAACACCTTTTGAGACAAATACCCCAGTCTATGTGTTCAAGTCCCTGACTGATCTTTTGCCATCCAAACATTTAGCTCTGCAAAATTGGGAACATATCCAGGGTTTGAAATTAGCTGATCCACAATTTGATAAGCCTGCGACTGTTGATATTCTCTCGGGAGCCGGCATTTATTCTGAATTTATTTTGGGATCCATTATACGCGGTGAAGATGAAGGATCGCCAATCGCACAGGCATCAGAGTTAGGTTGGCTTCTCTTTGGGAAGATTGTTTCGCAAAATAAAGAACCCGTCCATAGCTTCTACTGGTTCTCGACAACGACACGCAGCTGCGAAGGTGCTGGGAATTGGAGGACTTACCTTTGAACTCTAAGGAAACTGCGGAAGAGAAAACTTGTGAAAAGAATATCAACATAATAAGAAGATTGACTGATGGTCGATATGAGGTACTGATACCATATAAAAACGGATGTAAGCCTGGGTTTGGTGCCTCGAAGTTAGGTGCCTTACGTAGGTCTCATCAACTGGAAGGAAGATTTCAGGAAAACCCCACACAGCACAAGGAGCATCCCCAGTGTTTAAATGAATGCAAGGAGCTTTGCCAGATGGCAGTAGTTGACGAAAAGAATACCTTACTGGATACACCACACCATTTATTTATTCCTCACCATGTAGTCAATGCGTCAAGTACAACAACGAAACATCGTCGCAGTCCTGCGTACTTCAAACGATTTGTACGAAACTGCTGGGCACAAGCTCGAAAAAGAGATAGAGGTCCACTAAAGGTAGACGCAATCGGCACAAGAATATTCGAAATTCCGCAAGGAGACACAGGTACGAGTAAGTTACCTTGAGCAAAGGATCTACCAAACAACGACCAACTACTTTTGCCGCAAGTGGAGTGAAAAATGTCTGTCCAGGATGAGACAGCGCCCGAAGGGGACAAGGGATCAATCGCGATCAAAGTGCGGAGACTTAGTTCTTTTCAAGGATGAAAGACTACCGCCATTGCAATGGCGATACGGGGGAATCATTGGCGCACATCCCGGAGGTAGACAGACTTGCTCGAGGAGTTACCAAACGAACCGAAACCGGAGAACTAAATCGGTCACTTGGGAAAGGTTTCTATTTGTCATCAAATATCGCAACGAGAAAGCACATTGTAAGACACACACTTTAAATAAATTCATATGAAAATTAAAGGCATTTATTTTCTTTTAACAGCAATTCAATATATTAAAGAGATACAAATAATTACAAATTAATAATAATTACTTATTCTAGCTTTCCCTGCACAACACAACACACATATATACAGTCCACTCTATATCACACAAAATCATTCTTCCGAAATTACAAAATGCCGACGGGAATTGAAGAATCTAAGCTTTCGAGCAACTTCTTGGCCATCATGCGGAAAAACCCCGGAACACCTCCTATCAGAAGCGACGCTGACTGGCACCAAGGCCATGTCAAGCTCTTCGCATATTCCAACCAAAGATCTCTTGATCTCTTCACCAAGGCCATGTGTAGTTTAGGAGAGATTTGGACAAGTGCAAAACTCGAGGTCGTGTCTGTCGTGTCTAAGGAAGACATTCCTATCAGACCTCGAACTCGTACCTGGATCCCAGCCAAACCTTCCTCTACAGAAAGTATTCTGGAAATCATCCGGCTTAGTAACCCGACTCTTCCGACTCATGACTGGAAAGTCGCGAAACTGGAGGAACTAAGGGGCTCTTATAGATGTGCGTTAATCGTGATCAATAGGGAATTTCTTAATATTCTGGCACAGATAAAAGGCATGATTCGGTTCGAATTCGAGTCCATACATTTAAGGGTATACAAAACGGAGGAGCTGGATGCTGATAAGCAACCTCCTCCTCCTTTAACACCTGAGAACACAATCTTGATCTCGGAGCGTCGATATTCTTTCCAGAAATGGATAGCGACGACTTCAATCAGTCCGAGGTGTCCATTAAGCTATCGGTCTCCTCTTCTAACACCCTGTCGGAAATGGAAACCGATGACGAAGCAAAAAGAGAGGTTCTACACGATCAGAGTTAGAAGATGAGCTTTAGGGCACATCTTCAGAATCGGAGGACCTCAACAACACCGTGGTGGAGACTACTCTGGAAAACTGTAGCAATGATACGGTTTCTCCAGATTAATCCCCACCACTCAAAAAAGGCTTCGGCCGCACTTATTCTGCGTCTTTCTAAAAACACAGAAGATATTATCCTAATCCAGGAACCATGGATTGCAGAAGGAGTACTTAGGACACCCGCATACGCTCCGCTCTATACAAGAGACAAAGGTAAGATCAGAACTTGTATATTAGTGAAACGTAGCCTTAATGTATTTCTACTTCCCAACCTCAGTGTCCCCGACTTAACCGTTGCCAGACTAGAGACTGCCAAAGGCTCCTACTGGCTGGCATCGTCTTATCTTGGCCACGACCATGGGTGGTACTGGAAGCTGGAATGTAAAAAACTGGCCTCATAATCGGATGCGACGCTAACGCACATCACACGGTATGGGGCAGTACCGGCATCAATGATAGAGTCACTTGTTGTCTATATTTTAAGTACTAACCTCTTAATTTGCAACATAGCAAAAAGCACAAGAAAAGTGACTGACTGGGACTCATACAAAGAATCCCTCAAATTATACAAAAAAAGAACTGAGGAAGACAAAGCGACAATCCTGGAGGTCATTCTGTGATAAAATCACAGAAACCTCTGAGGCATCGCGGCTAAGAAAAATCTTCTCTACAGATCCTATGATGCCTAGCTGTTTGAAAAAAAACGATGGCTCTTGGACTACCTCAAGTGATGAATAACTCAACCTGCTTCTGGATACCCACTTTCCAGGTAGCTCCCAGTAGCAGCCCAAACAGGCCTACTGCAACCGGGACCAAAATTCATGGTCTGATTACGAGAGACATAAGTGATCTTGTCCTCTTTTCCAGGAAATATAAAATTCCAATCACAGACCCTCCTTCAATAAATGGTACCAGTTTAGTTTTTTCCTATACAGAAAAATATCTGGGTCTCATTTTTGATAGAAAACTAAACTGGAAACCTGACAATCAAAACAGAGTCAATAAAGCTACAATAGCTTTATTCTCTTGCAAAAAAGCCATTGGGAACAAATGGGGCCTTCAACCTCGCACAACCCACTGGCTATACATCTCGGACATAAGACCGATACTTACTTACGGGGTGGTTGTCTGGTGGACGGCCTTGGAAAAAGCAGTCAACCGCATTAAACTAAGCAGAGTCCAAAGAACAGCATGTCTGTAGAGAAGAAAATGGTGTTGTACGTTGGGAAGAAGCAGTTTGCATGCGAGGTATGTGGTAGAGATCAGCACTCCCCTCGAACTTGTCAAAAGATTATTGCCATGGAGATCTGTGAACGATCTAAGACAGTGGACAGAATCGGGTTTTGCCGGAACTGTCTAGTATACAGTCACAGAACTAGTCAATGTCAAAGCAGTGTGCGCTGCTTTTACTGCAAGCAGAAACACCACTCCCTGCTGGTTGTCAACTTAGGGTCGAATATCGCAAAGGTTAGTACTAACACTACTATAGGTTCACAGACTTTCCACGTAACATCAAAATTTAACCCACCTAAAGTAGTCTCCCCTGAAGTACATCAGCCAAGATTTCTTCTGGCAACAGCAGTTGTTCTAGTCAGGTCGTCAAATGGTAATTTTTCTAATCTGAGGGCATTAGTCGATCCTGGATCTGAAGAAACTTTTATTTCTGAGTCAGCTGTTCAATTGCTAGGGCTTCATCAACGGCGAACACTCATTAAGGTATTTGGATTGGAAAAAATTAGCAGTGTTTCATGTCAGAGGTATGTAGGTCTTATACTTGGGTCTCTGGTAACATTCAGTTTTCAATGCATTTTATTTACTTAATCACTAACTCTTACATACTAACAAAAAATGCTTAAATGCTAGCATACAATTACTTAACAATCTTATACTAACTTACTGGCCCCACACAGGCACTCTAAGCTAATCTAAATTCTTATATCTATGTCTTTCGACTTCATTTACACTTTATTTATAAATGTTTATTTTGTGTACTTAGGGCTAAGAAAAAATTGATAACAAAAAACTAAGCCTATGGATGTAATTTTTTATTTTTTATAAAAACTTGATATCTAACTTAAAATAAACCTTAGCTTACCTAACCTAAATGCACAATACACACATAAACACACATAGACATTATACACGATCATATACATATATCAGTATACACCTTTGTATACACTGATATATGTATATGTTTCTTAAATGCTAACCTAAACCTATGTAAGCTGGCCATCGCTATTTACATAGCAAATACATTGGTCAGCCCTGCCTCATTAGTGAGGCTGGTCCGTAATTGACGGAAACGACGACGAAACATCTTCTCCATCATTCAACCACCAGAAATGCTGGTGCTGCCGAACGACATCCCTCTTATCGCGATTCCCCACCGCCCTACTGAACCGGAGGCGATCCACACTGCCGTGTGCGACGTCTCTGCTGTAGTTGAGTCGCCTGTCCCCAGCTGTCCGAGCGACATGGAAGATTGACGGGACGGCTGAACTATCTTGGATTAACCCTATCTGATCTAGGTAGAGGAATGCTTCCGGTGGAACGAAGCCGTCAGAGCGCACACTCTCGTGGTAAAGGTAATTGGGGTAGTAAGCCCCAGATATCAGGTTATTGGTCGAGGTCATTGCTCTTTCAATGTGCCTTCGAGCCAGCTTAATTACGAAGTTGTCCACTCGTATTAGGTTCGCCCTGTTGTAAAGGACCTCATTAGGATAAAATTTCTTGTACTCCGACTCTGGTGTTCTGTACAAGCGAAGACAAGCCCTAAGGCAAGCCCTCTCAAACACCCGATTCTTTTCCATTAAGCTTGCTCGTACATTGAACCACACGGGACACCCAAATACCAGCATGGGCCTGATAAGGGCCATGTAGCAGATTACCTTTACCCTCGCATAGAGTTGGCTGCTATAAAACAGTCTCTTTTTAAGGGCAAAAGCGGCTTTAGCTCTGGCCAGAGCAGCATCTACATTTTTGCCAAAATACAGAAACTGATCTAGCCAGATTCCAAGGTATCTGACTACATTTCGACAGGCAAGTTCGAACTTACGCCAGTTTTTTCTGGTATCCCTAGAGGCCCCAGACAACGGCGTCCTAAAGAGAATGGTTTCCGACTTCAAAAATTTGATTTTCAACTTCCAGTCATCGCAAAATCGTCTTATCTTATCGAAGTCACGCTGCAAGAGAGTATTAATGACCTCGATTTTTGGACCTGTTCTGTACGCTATCAAATCTTCTGCGTACGCAATAGTATGGGGAAGTGAACCTATCAAGTCGCTTGTAAAAATGTTGAATAGGATCGGCGAATTGACCGCGCCTTGCTGAAGACCATTTTTAATTTGAAATATTCCAACAGAAGTCACATCACCATTCTTCACGATGAACAGTCTGTTGTGTAGCATATTATAAAGAATGTACAAGAGTGGTTTACTGATCCCCAGCCTAGTCAGCTTATAGAAAAGACCCTCTAACCATACGGTGTCGAAGGCCTTCTCCAAGTCAACAAGGCAGGCACCAGTACATTGTTTTTTGCCTTTATTCCATTGGATATCGGACACCAGTTTAGACGCGGCATGTGAGATATCATGTCCCGCGCCTTAAAACCGAATTGATTATCTGGAACTATATGTTTGTCTTCAACCCACCTAGACAGAGCTCTATTGATTACCTTTTCAAAAACCTTACTGATATTCGGAATGAGACTTATCGACCACCGCCGTTTTCCAATGCGCTGGATAATGTGCATTATTCATTGCATTATTAAACAGGGTGGTGTAAATGTCCACCGCTTTTAGAGGAAGATGTCGAAGCACGATGTTCCGAATACCATCGGTCCCCACTAATTTCTTAGCCCTGATTGTGTCGAAGATCTCATGGAGTTCTTCCTTCGAAATGAACGGGGGTAGGTCACCCTCTCAGGCAATGACATTATTGGCCACATTTTCGTCACTGAACCGGGTGAAACCAGAGCCCTCGGATCGCCAGTTCCCTATTTCATTTAGAATGCAGAAGTCGTGCACCAAGACGCGATTGTCCAGGTCGTAATTAGGGCCAATGGTATCAGTGGCCTTGTATACTTCCTGGAAAGTCGCCCCCCTGGCCTCAACCTTCTCCTGTGGATCCTCGATCACAAAGAAGTCGTCATCATCAGCGGCCTCATTTGGATCAATGCCTGCTATTGTCAGTAACCGTTCGTTGTCTGTCGTCCGGGCTATTTTAAGACACTGAAGGTCGTTTTGATTTCTTCTACTTTTCTGTCGGTGCAGTGCGTCAATAGTAGGATTGCGAAATAGGTCTTCGTTAATCGTACGTCGATACCGCGGTATTGTAGTGTCCATAGTTTGTTTAATTGTCTCGTCCATTTGTTTTAGGTAATTGTCGATCTCCTTGTTTGACAAATTCCTATTGGACGGTGGGTGGAGCGTGTTCGAGGAGAGCGCTCTAGTCAAGGTTGCGGAGAAGCGTGTCTATCGAGTCTTACTGTAGTTGTAAGTATATATTTGGACAAACTCCTCCAATTCCGCAATTTCGGTGCTAAAACCGCAATGGTCGCTGTCATACACGAATGTTCGCAGACAGTTTAATGTTTGTAAATTCGTACCTGTCAGTCGTATACGTTCGTCGTACAGCAGTAGATCCAAATAAGACCCGCCTCTGGGAAACGACGGGTTATCCGTCGCTTTAAGACCGAGTCTGTACATGACATCGTGCTGACCCCACCAATCGAGTAGTAGGTTCCCTCTAGTATTTGGCAAATTATTTCCCCAATCTCTGTGTCTAGCGTTCAGAAGTCGAAAAAGCGTGTCGAGCTCTGTAATTAATAGGGTAGTTTGTGAAGCCTCCGGTGCATAAACAGAGGCCAAGTACAGCCGCTTTCCACTGCGGAGCGTTATGTAAACGACGACTGCCTCCAACACCCGGAACCTGCGCAACACGCCCTTGTAAACTCTGTGAAATTTTATACCTTCTTTAATGAAGATCGCGACACCGCCTCCACGTTTGGATCTGGGCCGATTTCTTCTTCTAACAATATATTTATTGTACTCCAGTTTGTGCTTATCGGTTAGCTTGGTTTCGCTAGCGAAAAGCACATCAGGAGTTTGGTCCTGTAGCAATTTAAACATCGCGGCTCTTCATTCGATCCTAATCAGTGAATTCACATTCACCGCAAGGACCTTCAAAGTTTGCTCCACCATGTGCGTACCCATTACGGCATGTGTTGCGTTAGGCCCGGCAGCAACGCGTAGATCTGGTCCACCCGCTTGGCCTGTTCTTGAACCTGCTTTTGCAGCTGAGCCATCTGCCCTTGGATTGCGAGCAAGATGGCTAGCATGTTGGGTGCAGCTTCCGTTGTTCTCGGCATCGGCGCCGGAAAAGCAACAGTCGCTTGCTGTACCGTTGCCCCCCTACCTGACGCCATTTGGGCGTAGGAAATTTGGGGCGTGACGGCTGGTGTTTGAAACCTCACAGGTGAACGTTTGACCTCCACCTTCTGCTGCCGCGCCAATTTTGCTTTTTTAATGTCGGTGAACTTAGGACAACCCCGATAGTTTGCGGTGTGTCCCACGTTCCCACATAATACGCACGAGAGTTGCGTCCTATCGGATTCTCCGTCCCTACCCAGAGCATACTCCTCGGAACTGTGGTTCTTTGCGCACTTCACGCATCGAGGCTGCATTTGGCAGTTCGCCGCGGAGTGCCTGAACCACCTGCTAGTCTAGGACATTGATACTCCTTAGACTATCCAGACGGCTTTCGGGACTGAGCTGCACCAAGAAGAACGGCAGACTCCGTTTCTCCCGCCTAGCTCTAGCTGTGTTAAATGGCTTTACCCCCACAAACTTGAGTCCTTCGCACTCCTTCTCTTTGAGCAGTGCTAAGATCTCCTCAGGATCAGAAGACGGTTCCAACCCCTTCAGCAGCATCGATTGCCGCTTTTCACACTTCGGTGTGTATGAGTAGTGCTCCGTCGTCGTTTCTTTTAGGAGCTCTTTAACTTTCGCGAAGCCCTCCACTGTGTTACAGTGGATGGCATGGCGATCGTTCCCCAATCTCTTTATGTTAAAATTATTACCAATGACCAACTTACACAGGTCCTTGGTTGCATTTACCTCTAGTTTATAGGTGTTGATCGGAGGCACCTTCTCCTTCTTCTTCTTCTGCTGCTGCTGCTGCTGTTTTTGTTGTTTCTGCTGCTGCAGTTTTGTCTGCTGCAGTGGTTTCTTCTGCTGCTGCTGTTTTTGTTGTTGATGCAGTTGTTGTTGCTGCTTTTGTTGCTTTTTTTGTTGGGCGCTTTCTACCTCTGCTTGCTCCCTCTGTCTGCGTGCAGTTTGCTTTAGCTTAACAGCCAGCATTTTTTCTTGCAGCTTTTCAATGCTGCTGCTAATGTCTTTAATCATTTCATCCTCATCTTCCGATTCGGATGACGCTAGGGAAGCAAAATTATTATTGCCCCCTTCATAATTATCATCATCTTCTGTTAGCACATTCACTCTTTTTTTCGTTAGATTAGGAGGGGTTCTCACGCTTCGATTACTGACGCCGCTAGCCGCTGGGCTACTGAGTCGATTGATTATTTCGTAACTGATTGTCTTTAAATGGCACTGGATCACTATTTATTTATTTACTTAAAAAAAGCCGAACAAGTCAACACGTCTATCCACTGTCGAGGTCTATGAACGACTGTCTCTGGTAACATCTTTTGAGACAAATACCCCAGGCTATGTGTGCAAGTCCCTGACTGATCTTTTGCCATCCAAACCTTTAGCTCTGCAAAATTGGGAACAAATCCAACGTTTGAAATTAGCTGATCCACAATTTGATAAGCCTGCGACTGTTGATATTCTCCTGGGAGCCGACATTTAATCTGAATTTATTTTGGGATCCATTATACGCGGTGATGATGAAGGATCGCCAATCGCACATGCATCAGAGTTAGGTTGGCTTCTCTTTGGGAAGATTGTTTCGCAAAATAAAGAACCCGTCCATAGCCTCTACTGGTTCTCGACAACGACACGCAGCTGCGAAGGTGCTGGGAATTGGAGGACTTACCTTTAAACTCTAAGGAAACTGCGGAAGAGAAAACTTGTGAAAAGAATATCAACACAATAAAAAGATTGACTGATGGTCGATATGAGGTACTGATACCATATAAAAACGGATGTAAGCCTGGGTTTGGTGCCTCGAAGTTAGGTGCCTTATGTAGGTCTCATCAACTGGAAGGAAGATTTCAGGAAAATCCCACACAGCACAAGGAGTATCCCCAGTGTTTAAATGAATGCAAGGAGCTTTGTCAGATGGCAGTAGTTGACGAAAAGAATACCTTACTGGATACACCACACCATTTATTTATTCCTCACCATGTATTCAATGCGTCAAGTACAACAACGAAACCTCGTGGCAGTCCTGCGTACTTCGACGATTTATACGAAAATGCCGGGAACAAGCTGGAAATGAGATAGAGGTCCATTAAAGGTAGACGCGATCGGCACAAGAATATTCGAAATTCCGCAAGGAGACACAGGTAAGTTACCTAGAGCAAAGAATCTACCAAACGACGACCAACTACTTTTGCCGCAAGTGGAGTGAAAAATGTCTGTCCAGGATGAGACAGCGCCCGAAGGGGACAAGGGATCAACCGGGATCAAAGTGCGGAGACTTAGTTCTTTTCAAGGATGAAAGACTACCGCCATTGCAATGGCGATACGGGGGAATCATTGGCGCACATCCCGGAGGTAGGCAGACTTGCTCGAGGAGTTACCAAACGAACGGAAACCGGAGAACTAAATCGGTCACTTGGGAAAGGTTTCTATTTGTCATCAAATATCGCAACGAGAAAGCACACTATAAGACACACACTTTAAATAAATTCATACGAAAATTAAAGGCATTTATTTTCTTTTAACAGCAATTCATTATATTAAAGAGATACAAATAATTACAAATTAATAATAATTACTTATTCTAGCTTTCCCTGCATAACACAAAACACATATATACAGACCACTCTATATTACACAAAATCATTCTTCCGAAATTACAAAATGCCGACGGGAATTGAAGAATCTAAGCTTTCGAGCAACTTCTAGGCCATCATGCGGAAAAACCCCGGAACACCTCCTATCACAAGCGACGCTGACTGGCACCAAGGCCATGTCAAGCTCTTCGCATATTCCAACCAAAGATCTCTTGATCTCTTCACCAAGGCCATGTGTAGTTTAGGAGAGATTTGGACAAGTACTCGAGGTCGTGTCTGTCGTGTCTAAGGAAGACATTCCTATCAGGCCTCGAACTCGTACTTGGATCCCAGCCAAACCTTCCTCTACAGAAAGTATTCTGGAAATCATCCGGCTTAGTAACCCGACTCTTCCGACTCATGACTGGAAAGTCGCGAAACTGGAGGAACTAAGGGGCTCTTATAGATGTGCGTTAATCGTGATCAATATAATTCTTAATAATCTGGCATAGATGAAAGGCATGATTCGGTTCGAATTCGAGTCCATACATTTAAGGGTATACAAAACGGATGAGCTGGATGCTGATAAGCAACCTCCTCCTCCTTTAACACCTGATAACACAACCTTGGATCTCGGAGCGTCGATATTCTTTCCAGAAATGGATAGCGACGACTTCAACCAGTCCGAGGTGTCCATTAAGCTATCGGTCTCCTCTTCTAACAAACTTTCGGAAATGGAAACCGATGACGAAGCAAAAAGAGAGGTTCTACACGATCAGAGGTAGAAGATGAGCTTTAGGGCACAAAAAGAAAAAGGCACAAGAAAAGTGACTGACTGGGACTCATACAAAGAATCTCTCAAATTATACAAAAAAGAACTGAGGAAGACAAAGCGACAATCCTGGAGGTCATTCTGTGACAAAATTACAGAAACCTCTGAGGCATCGCGGCTAAGAAAAATCTTCTCTACAGATCCTATGATGCCTAGCTGTTTGAAAAAAACCGATGGCTCTTGGGCTACCTCAAGTGATGAATAACTCAACCTGCTTCTGGATACCCACTTTCCAGGTAGCTCCCAGTAGCAGCCCAAACAGGCCTACTGCAACCGGGACCAACATTCATGGTCTGATTACGAGAGACAAACTGCTCTGGGCGCTGCATAGCTTCAAACCGTACAAGTCTGCTGGTCCACACGGTATTATACCTAATATAATAATATATAATCAGAGGTCCTCAGATATTATTCTGCCTGTGTTAGAAAATATTATGAGGAGCTGTGTAGAACTTATCCACATTCCACGGTTATGAAGAGAAGTCAATGTAGTATTCATTCCCAAAGCCGGAAAATGTTCTGACGTTGTCCCAAAGGACCTCAGACCTATAAGTCTATCACCTTTGCTTCTGAAAACTCTAGAACGACTGATTGATATCTGTATTCGAGCTGAAGTTGATCCAAGACTTCTGTCAACGGCTCAACATGCCTACTGTAAAGGAAAGTCGGGGAAACGGCTTAGCACACTCTGACTAGCCACATCGAACGATCCGTACAATATAAGAAGTACACAATGGTTAATTTCCTAGACATAGAGGGCGCTTTTAACAACATCAACACATCCGCAATCACTACTGCTCTGTCAACTCTGCAGGTAGACGACTCATTTGAGGAGTTGATCGGTCTAATGCTAAAAAGCAGGATAATCAACCCCAAACTGGGTGAGACTTCTGCTAGAAGATGTGTCAGCAGAGGTACGCCGCAAGGCGGTGTCCTCGCTCCCCTTCTCTGGAACTTAGTAGTTAACGAACTACTGATATACCTGGAAGCGGGTGGTGGCAGAGAGTTTGCCTATGCGGATTACGTTTCAATAGCCATCTAGGAAAGCATCTCAATACCATAAAAGAACTCCTTAAAGTAAATCTCAATAGATTAACCCGCTGGGCAGATCGCTGTGGATTGGGAATAAACCCCCTTATAAGTGATCTTGTCCTCTTTTCCAGGAAATATAAAATTCCAATCACAGACCCTCCTTCAATAAATGGTACCAGTTTAGTTTTTTCCTATACAGAAAAATATATGGGTCTCATTTTTGATAGAAAACTAAACTGGAAACCTGACAATCAAAACAGAGTCAATAAAGCTACAATAGCTTTATTCTCTTGCAAAAAAGCTATTGGGAACAAATGGGGCCTTCAACCTCGCACAACCCACTGGCTATACATCTCGGACATAAGACCGATACTTACTTACGGGGTGGTTGTATGGTGGACGGCCTTGGAAAACGCAGTCAACCGCATTAAACTAAGCAGAGTCCAAAGAACAGCATGTCTATGCACAAGCGAAGCCTTGCGGTCTACTCCCTCTACGGCATTAGACATTCTATTTCACTTGACACCCCTCGAAATTTTTAACAGGCAAGTAGCTGCGACTGCAGCTATTCGCCTTAAAGCGACTAAACGGTGGACAATTAATTCATTTGGCCACGCCAAATTAGGAATCCTCAGAGAGAACATAGATTACACCATAACTGAACTTTTGTTTGACAAAAACTTCCATGTAAGCTTCCCCTCTAAAGCATTTGGGAGGAAGATGCTTTCATGAAGGACAAGTCAAATCCATCTCTACACAGATGGACCTAAAACCGATAGCGTAGTTGGTGGTGGTGTTTTCTCAGATAATCTAAATCTAAGCCTCTCTTTCCGTCTTCCATATCACTGTAGCGTGTTCCAGGCGGAAATTTTGGCGATTAAAGGAGCTCTGACCTGGCTGAAGAAGAACGTGATATCTGCAAAGGATATCGGAATATTTTCGGATAGTCAGGCCGCCATCAAGTCCCTGGACTCGGTCTCATTATATGAATTCCGGTCATCTCTCATGGAGATGGCAGAGCAGTTCCACATTCACCTTTGTTGGGTGCCGGGCCATAAAGACATTCCAGGGAACTGCAGAGCCGATGCAGTTCTACCGGAAAAAGGTAGTGTAGCTATACCAATCACTACGTGCAAACTAACAATAAAGCTGGATGCCAATAAAAGAACAGACCTTAGGTGGACTGCTCGCAAACAGATCTGGCCAAACTGGATCTGAATCGCTCTAAGTGTCTGAACCATTTAAATAGGGAATATCTCAGCGCCATAATAGGTGTCATTACTGGACAATCCCTCATAGGCAAGCACGCAAGAAGGCTTGGCGCTTTAAAAAAAAAAGTGCAGTGCAGTGGAAAAAAAAAAATATCACACAGTGCGGGTATCCCACCTTTCCCGCTCCTGGTCGAAGTACTGCTGCTTGCACTCGATCACTGCCATTACTGTATTTACCATACGGTACGGGCAGTGACTGAGTGTATGTAACAACTGATGGATAGCGGTTTGTGAGTGAAAATTTTGTTGGTGCACTCTTTCATACTGTTGTAAGGGCATAACACCTACAACAATTTGATCCGATAAATCAATGTCAAAATTTCCACTTCGCATCCTTGCTTAGTATCGCCGGTGTTTCTGTTTTCTGTGTTTGTCTGTGATTATGACTAGGGAATTCAGGGTAGACGTAGCCAATATACGCGGGCTAAAAAGTTATCACTTTTCTGCGTACGTCCACGTCTGTAACTACAGATCAACTGTTTTGGCACTTGGTGATACACAGGTAGATCTCCGCAAACACCTCTCAGATCATTCTGATCTGAAGCTACCTGCCTGCGACCTAGTGCCATTATTTTTCTCTCACCGCCATCTCACCATTTATTTGCGTAGTGATGTAGTTTACCAAACTCCACCACAATATGATCCATGTGCCAATCCGGAATTCGACTTCATGTGGCTAAAATTCCATCTCCGTAAGCAAATTATCCATTATTGCTTTATTTATAGAAGCCCCAAACTGGACAGCAACTCAACTTTTAACGAGTTTGATGCGCTGTCTGACTGCATTCAAAGAATTGTATCCCTGTATCCTCATACTGAAATATTTATTACGGGCCATTTCAATATACACAATTCTGGGTGGCTTCGACATTCTGGACAGACAACACCCGAAGGGCGGTGTGTTGAGATCTTCGCTGCGGAAAACAAGCTAACGCAGCTTGTAAATGAGCCCACACGAATACCAGACGTTGATAGTTATACCTGCAACACCTTGGACTTGTTTTTAACTTCTTACGCTGATAAGTACACCATTGATGTGCTCTCCCCTCTAGGCTCGTCGGACCATTGTGTCATATCAGCTAATTTCTCGTACACCGACCACACAGTTAGAGAAAAAATTCCTAAAAGAACCGTATGGCAATACGAGAAAGCCAAATGGAGCGGTCTTAACAGCTTCTTTAGGAATTTTAACTGGTCGTTATGCTTCCTCGATAACGACGTGGATGCCGCTGCTGATACGATTACAGACATCATTCTCTTTGGAATGAGATCCTTTATTCCTCATGAAGAGTATCAAACCAAAAGAAAAGGCGTGGTACGACTCGAGCTCTAAAGAGGCCATCAGGGTTAGAGAAATATTTTTTCGGTCCTAAAAGACCAACCCGGCAGAGGAAAAATGAAAAAAGTGTGAAATTCCAATACGACCAAAAATTGAGGCAAAAATTACTGCAATGTCCCAAAGGCAGTAACAATTTTTGGTCGTTCGTCAAAAACATTAGAAATTCCGCCTCATCCTGCATCCCAACGCTCATTTAGAATAACATTCCAGCTGTCAGCTCTTTGGATAAAGCCAATCTGCTTGCTGCACACTTTCCGTCAAGCTCAACACTCCCAGATTGTGCTTTGTGTCCGCCTACACTTGAGTGCGTCGAATCTTCAATGGGACGAATCTACTTTCGCACTCGTGTAGTAGCAAGAGTACTTAAAGATCTCAACACACATAAATCCGCTGGTCCAGATGGTATATCTCCCCTTCTTCTGAAGAGGTATTCTTCCGCGCTGGCAAAACCAATGCGTAAGCTTTTTCATCAATCCTACTCTTTAGGACTCTTCTCGAGCAGATGGAGAATAGCATTTGTCCAGCGAATCATCTTCTCTCTCCTCCTACAGACCCATTGCGCTTACGTTCCTTCTTTTCAAGTTCATAGAAACGCTGATAATCGCTCATGAAATATCTCGAAACACGAAAACTGCTCAATGACCAGCAATATTGTTTTCGGAGCAACAGGGCCACTGGTGATTTGATGGCATGTTTCACCGAAAAGTGGAACCAAAGCGTACATCAATCTGGCGAAAACAAGATAGTTGCACTTGATATTTCTAAGGCATTTGACAGAGTTTGGCATCAGGCTCTTTTGTCGAAAATGCGTGCATTTGAGGTCGACGATTCTCTTGTTCAATGGATTAGAAATTACCCTTCGGAACGTTCAATTGAAGTTGTCTTCGACGGTTTCAAGTCTGATATTATTGTCTGCTACTTCTAATCCAATATATTCCTTTGCTGATGACAGTACTCTCTGCTTTTCATATTCTTTTCCGGACTCACGGCCCTGCTCTTCGGCTGTAGAACGAGAACGGCAGCGTACGCTAAGCTCATTAACTTCCGATATCAACAGCATAACCAATTGGGGAACTATCAACAGAGTGGAATTTAATGCTTCCAAAACACAATGCTGTCTGCTGTCTTTAAAGCGAAATTTAAACACCCAGCCATTATCTATGAATGGCACTTGCATCGTCGAAACTGAAAAACTTTCCATTCTCGGTATGTGTGTCAATGACAACTTACGTTGGAATGACCACATATTTGATATAGCCAAAAATGCTGCGAAATGTCTAGGTTTCCTCAAGCGATGTAAGAAATATTTTACCCCCTCTGATCTGGCCTCAATATATAAGGCATTCATCCGCCCAAAATTGGAGTACAATGCCCACATCTGGTCAGGTGCTCCTAAAACATCTCTGCACCTGCTAGATAGGATTCAAAACCATGCGATAAAACTTATTGACGATACTAATACGAGTCAATCAATTGACACACTCGAACACCGACGTAATGCCTCCTGTCGCACTTTGTTTTATCGCTATTTCCACAACCAGTGCTCCACTGAAATCGCCAGTAGCATTCCGCCCATTCAAACTTTCAACCGTAACACCCGTCTCGCTATGAGTGCTCATCAGTATACCCTCAAGCCCATTTTCGGACAGACTCTAATAATATCGTGATTCGTTCCTAAGCCGTACAACTCGCTTATCGAATACCCTGCCGACCTCTGTATTTCCTGGTCGTTATAACTTGCTAACATTTAAAAACAATGATCATCGGTACCTCTCTTTTCTTCTACCCTAAATTTCCTTTGCCCGCGCTGTGAACAATCACCCTATGGGTATACAAACCCCTTGAGCGCGAGCTCATTATAAAAAAAAAAAAAAACTAACAAACAAATGATTTCTGTAGAAGCTGCATGGACGAGGAAGAGGAGGAGACAATCTTCCACCTACTCTGTACATGGCCAGTTCTCTCCCTGAGAAAAAAGCTTCATTTAGGTGCTTTCTTCTACAACGGCCTAAACGATCTAGAAAACATAGATGTTAACAGTCTCCTACGCTTTATTATAAGCTCAAACTGGTTCCATTAGCACGAGGATCATAGATTCACATGGTGTCACAATAGGCCCATAGGCCTAAGAATGTTGGTATTTCCAACAGCCACGCTTACCTAACCTAACCTAACCTAGTACTAATACTACTATAGGTACACAAACTTTCCGCATAACATCAAAATTTAACCCACCTAAAGTAGTCTCTCCTGAAGTACGTTAACCAAGTGTTCTTCTGGCAGCAGCAGTTGTTCGAGTCAGGTCATCAAATGGTAATTATTTTAATCTGAGGGCATTAGTCGATCCTGGATCTGAAGCAACTTTTATTTCTGAGTCAGCTGTTCAATTACTAGGGTTTCATCAACGGCGAACACTCATTAAGGTATCTGGATTGGAAAAAATTAGCAGTGGTTCATGTCAGCGGTATATAAATCTTACACTTGGGTCTCTGGTAACACCTTTTGAGACAAATACCCCAGTCTATGTGTTCAAGTCCCTGACTGATCTTTTGCCATCCAAACCTTTAGCTCTGCAAAATTGGGAACATATCCAGGGTTTGAAATTAGCTGATCCACAATTTGATAAGCCTGCGACTGTTGATATTCTCTCGGGAGCCGGCATTTATTCTGAATTTATTTTGGGATCCATTATACGCGGTGAAGATGAAGGATCGCCAATCGCACAGGCATCAGAGTTAGGTTGGCTTCTCTTTGGGAAGATTGTTTCGCAAAATAAAGAACCCGTCCATAGCTTCTACTGGTTCTCGACAACGACACGCAGCTGCGAAGGTGCTGGGAATTGGAGGACTTACCTTTGAACTCTAAGGAAACTGCGGAAGAGAAAATTACTTATTCTAGCTTTCCCTGCACAACACAACACACATATATACAGTCCACTCTATATTACACAAAATCATTCTTCCGAAATTACAAAATGCCGACGGGAATTGAAGAATCTAAGCTTTCGAGCAACTTCTTGGCCATCATGCGGAAAAACCCCGGACCACCTCCTATCACAAGCGACGCTGACTGGCACCAAGGCCATGTCAAGCTCTTCGCATATTCCAACCAAAGATCTCTTGATCTCTTCACCAAGGCCATGTGTAGTTTAGGAGAGATTTGGACAAGTACTCGAGGTCGTGTCTGTCGTGTCTAAGGAAGACATTCCTATCAGGCCTCGAACTCGTACTTGGATCCCAGCCAAACCTTCCTCTACAGAAAGTATTCTGGAAATCATCCGGCTTAGTAACCCGACTCTTCCGACTCATGACTGGAAAGTCGCGAAACTGGAGGAACTAAGGGGCTCTTATAGATGTGCGTTAATCGTGATCAATATAATTCTTAATAATCTGGCATAGATGAAAGGCATGATTCGGTTCGAATTCGAGTCCATACATTTAAGGGTATACAAAACGGATGAGCTGGATGCTGATAAGCAACCTCCTCCTCCTTTAACACCTGATAACACAACCTTGGATCTCGGAGCGTCGATATTCTTTCCAGAAATGGATAGCGACGACTTCAACCAGTCCGAGGTGTCCATTAAGCTATCGGTCTCCTCTTCTAACACCCTTTCGGAAATGGAAATCGATGACGAAGCAAAAAGAGAGGTTCTACACGATCAGAGGTAGAAGATGAGCTTTAGGGCACATCTTCAGAATCGGAGGACCTCAACAACACCGTGGTGGAGGCTACACTGGAAAACTGTAGCAAAGATAAGGTTTCTCCAGATTAATCTCCACCACTCAAAAAAGGCTTCGGTCGCACTTACGAGTATTCTGCGTCTTTCTAAAAACACAGAAGATATTATCCTAATCCAGGAACCATGGATTGCAGAAGGCGTGGTTCGTTGACTTAGGACACCCGCATACTTAGTTGACTTAGGATACCCGCTCTATACAAGAGACAAAGGTAAGATCAGAACTTGTATATTAGTGAAACGTAGCCTTAATGTATTTCTACTTCCCAACCTCAGTGTCCCCGACTTAACCGTTGCCAGACTAGAGACTGCCAAAGGCTCCTACTGGCTGGCATCGGCTTATCTTTACCACGACCATGGGTGGTACTGGAAGCTGGAATGTAAAAAACTGGCCTCATAATCGGATGCGACGCTAACGCACATCACACGGTATGGGGAAGTACCGGCATCAATGATAGAGTCACTTGTTGACTATATTTTAAGTACTAACCTCTTAATTTGCAACCTTGGTAATGAGCACACTTTTATAACTAGAAACCGGCAGAAGTGCTAGATATTACTCTTATCTCCTACAGCATCACTCAAATGCTAACGAACTGGATGGTATCGTCTGAACACTCCTTTTCTGACCACAGATACATCCAATTCAGCCTGAGTGATGCTCCCCTCATCCAACCAACTTTCTGGGATTACCGGAAAACTGAGTGGCCAAAATACAGAGGAATACTGTCAGAAACGCTATCCTATGAACTATCAAGTCCCGCGCGTGACACCAATGAGCTTGACATGAAAGTCAATCAGGCTCTCAATCAGGCTATGGCCGCTTCCTGCCCTCTTATTCAACTTAGAGGCAAGTAAAAGCCACATTGGTGGACATCGGCACTGGGACTGCTCAGAAAGTCTTGTAACATAGCAAAAAGCACAAGAAAAGTGACTGACTGGGACTCATACAAAGAATCTCTCAAATTATACAAAAAAGAACTGAGGAAGACAAAGCGACAATCCTGGAGGTCATTCTGTGACAAAATTACAGAAACCTCTGAGGCATCGCGGCTAAGAAAAATCTTCTCTACAGATCCTATGATGCCTAGCTGTTTGAAAAAAACCGATGGCTCTTGGACTACCTCAAGTGATGAATAACTCAACCTGCTTCTGGATACCCACTTTCCAGGTAGCTCCCAGTAGCAGCCCAAACAGGCCTACTGCAACCGGGACCAACATTCATGGTCTGATTACGAGAGACAAACTGCTCTGGGCGCTGCATAGCTTCAAACCGTACAAGTCTGCTGGTCCACACGGTATTATACCTAATATAATAATATATAATCAGAGGTCCTCAGATATTATTCTGCCTGTGTTAGAAAATATTATGAGGAGCTGTGTAGAACTTATCCACATTCCACGGTTATGAAGAGAAGTCAATGTAGTATTCATTCCCAAAGCCGGAAAATGTTCTGACGTTGTCCCAAAGGACCTCAGACCTATAAGTCTATCACCTTTGCTTCTGAAAACTCTAGAACGACTGATTGATATCTGTATTCGAGCTGAAGTTGATCCAAGACTTCTGTCAACGGCTCAACATGCCTACTGTAAAGGAAAGTCGGGGAAACGGCTTAGCACACTCTGACTAGCCACATCGAACGATCCGTACAATATAAGAAGTACACAATGGTTAATTTCCTAGACATAGAGGGCGCTTTTAACAACATCAACACATCCGCAATCACTACTGCTCTGTCAACTCTGCAGGTAGACGACTCATTTGAGGAGTTGATCGGTCTAATGCTAAAAAGCAGGATAATCAACCCCAAACTGGGTGAGACTTCTGCTAGAAGATGTGTCAGCAGAGGTACGCCGCAAGGCGGTGTCCTCGCTCCCCTTCTCTGGAACTTAGTAGTTAACGAACTACTGATATACCTGGAAGCGGGTGGTGGCAGAGAGTTTGCCTATGCGGATTACGTTTCAATAGCCATCTAGGAAAGCATCTCAATACCATAAAAGAACTCCTTAAAGTAAATCTCAATAGATTAACCCGCTGGGCAGATCGCTGTGGATTGGGAATAAACCCCCTTATAAGTGATCTTGTCCTCTTTTCCAGGAAATATAAAATTCCAATCACAGACCCTCCTTCAATAAATGGTACCAGTTTAGTTTTTTCCTATACAGAAAAATATATGGGTCTCATTTTTGATAGAAAACTAAACTGGAAACCTGACAATCAAAACAGAGTCAATAAAGCTACAATAGCTTTATTCTCTTGCAAAAAAGCTATTGGGAACAAATGGGGCCTTCAACCTCGCACAACCCACTGGCTATACATCTCGGACATAAGACCGATACTTACTTACGGGGTGGTTGTATGGTGGACGGCCTTGGAAAACGCAGTCAACCGCATTAAACTAAGCAGAGTCCAAAGAACAGCATGTCTATGCACAAGCGAAGCCTTGCGGTCTACTCCCTCTACGGCATTAGACATTCTATTTCACTTGACACCCCTCGAAATTTTTAACAGGCAAGTAGCTGCGACTGCAGCTATTCGCCTTAAAGCGACTAAACGGTGGACAATTAATTCATTTGGCCACGCCAAATTAGGAATCCTCAGAGAGAACATAGATTACACCATAACTGAACTTTTGTTTGACAAAAACTTCCATGTAAGCTTCCCCTCTAAAGCATTTGGGAGGAAGATGCTTTCATGAAGGACAAGTCAAATCCATCTCTACACAGATGGACCTAAAACCGATAGCGTAGTTGGTGGTGGTGTTTTCTCAGATAATCTAAATCTAAGCCTCTCTTTCCGTCTTCCATATCACTGTAGCGTGTTCCAGGCGGAAATTTTGGCGATTAAAGGAGCTCTGACCTGGCTGAAGAAGAACGTGATATCTGCAAAGGATATCGGAATATTTTCGGATAGTCAGGCCGCCATCAAGTCCCTGGACTCGGTCTCATTATATGAATTCCGGTCATCTCTCATGGAGATGGCAGAGCAGTTCCACATTCACCTTTGTTGGGTGCCGGGCCATAAAGACATTCCAGGGAACTGCAGAGCCGATGCAGTTCTACCGGAAAAAGGTAGTGTAGCTATACCAATCACTACGTGCAAACTAACAATAAAGCTGGATGCCAATAAAAGAACAGACCTTAGGTGGACTGCTCGCAAACAGATCTGGCCAAACTGGATCTGAATCGCTCTAAGTGTCTGAACCATTTAAATAGGGAATATCTCAGCGCCATAATAGGTGTCATTACTGGACAATCCCTCATAGGCAAGCACGCAAGAAGGCTTGGCGCTTTAAAAAAAAAAGTGCAGTGCAGTGGAAAAAAAAAAATATCACACAGTGCGGGTATCCCACCTTTCCCGCTCCTGGTCGAAGTACTGCTGCTTGCACTCGATCACTGCCATTACTGTATTTACCATACGGTACGGGCAGTGACTGAGTGTATGTAACAACTGATGGATAGCGGTTTGTGAGTGAAAATTTTGTTGGTGCACTCTTTCATACTGTTGTAAGGGCATAACACCTACAACAATTTGATCCGATAAATCAATGTCAAAATTTCCACTTCGCATCCTTGCTTAGTATCGCCGGTGTTTCTGTTTTCTGTGTTTGTCTGTGATTATGACTAGGGAATTCAGGGTAGACGTAGCCAATATACGCGGGCTAAAAAGTTATCACTTTTCTGCGTACGTCCACGTCTGTAACTACAGATCAACTGTTTTGGCACTTGGTGATACACAGGTAGATCTCCGCAAACACCTCTCAGATCATTCTGATCTGAAGCTACCTGCCTGCGACCTAGTGCCATTATTTTTCTCTCACCGCCATCTCACCATTTATTTGCGTAGTGATGTAGTTTACCAAACTCCACCACAATATGATCCATGTGCCAATCCGGAATTCGACTTCATGTGGCTAAAATTCCATCTCCGTAAGCAAATTATCCATTATTGCTTTATTTATAGAAGCCCCAAACTGGACAGCAACTCAACTTTTAACGAGTTTGATGCGCTGTCTGACTGCATTCAAAGAATTGTATCCCTGTATCCTCATACTGAAATATTTATTACGGGCCATTTCAATATACACAATTCTGGGTGGCTTCGACATTCTGGACAGACAACACCCGAAGGGCGGTGTGTTGAGATCTTCGCTGCGGAAAACAACCTAACGCAGCTTGTAAATGAGCCCACACGAATACCAGACGTTGATAGTTATACCTGCAACACCTTGGACTTGTTTTTAACTTCTTACGCTGATAAGTACACCATTGATGTGCTCTCCCCTCTAGGCTCGTCGGACCATTGTGTCATATCAGCTAATTTCTCGTACACCGACCACACAGTTAGAGAAAAAATTCCTAAAAGAACCGTATGGCAATACGAGAAAGCCAAATGGAGCGGTCTTAACAGCTTCTTTAGGAATTTTAACTGGTCGTTATGCTTCCTCGATAACGACGTGGATGCCGCTGCTGATACGATTACAGACATCATTCTCTTTGGAATGAGATCCTTTATTCCTCATGAAGAGTATCAAACCAAAAGAAAAGGCGTGGTACGACTCGAGCTCTAAAGAGGCCATCAGGGTTAGAGAAATATTTTTTCGGTCCTAAAAGACCAACCCGGCAGAGGAAAAATGAAAAAAGTGTGAAATTCCAATACGACCAAAAATTGAGGCAAAAATTACTGCAATGTCCCAAAGGCAGTAACAATTTTTGGTCGTTCGTCAAAAACATTAGAAATTCCGCCTCATCCTGCATCCCAACGCTCATTTAGAATAACATTCCAGCTGTCAGCTCTTTGGATAAAGCCAATCTGCTTGCTGCACACTTTCCGTCAAGCTCAACACTCCCAGATTGTGCTTTGTGTCCGCCTACACTTGAGTGCGTCGAATCTTCAATGGGACGAATCTACTTTCGCACTCGTGTAGTAGCAAGAGTACTTAAAGATCTCAACACACATAAATCCGCTGGTCCAGATGGTATATCTCCCCTTCTTCTGAAGAGGTATTCTTCCGCGCTGGCAAAACCAATGCGTAAGCTTTTTCATCAATCCTACTCTTTAGGACTCTTCTCGAGCAGATGGAGAATAGCATTTGTCCAGCGAATCATCTTCTCTCTCCTCCTACAGACCCATTGCGCTTACGTTCCTTCTTTTCAAGTTCATAGAAACGCTGATAATCGCTCATGAAATATCTCGAAACACGAAAACTTCTCAATGACCAGCATTGTTTTCGGAGCAACAGGGCCACTGGTGATTTGATGGCATGTTTCACCGAAAAGTGGAACCAAAGCGTACATCAATCTGGCGAAAACAAGATAGTTGCACTTGATATTTCTAAGGCATTTGACAGAGTTTGGCATCAGGCTCTTTTGTCGAAAATGCGTGCATTTGAGGTCGACGATTCTCTTGTTCAATGGATTAGAAATTACCCTTCGGAACGTTCAATTGAAGTTGTCTTCGACGGTTTCAAGTCTGATATTATTGTCTGCTACTTCTAATCTAATATATTCCTTTGCTGATGACAGTACTCTCTGCTTTTCATATTCTTTTCCGGACTCACGGCCCTGCTCTTCGGCTGTAGAACGAGAACGGCAGCGTACGCTAAGCTCATTAACTTCCGATATCAACAGCATAACCAATTGGGGAACTATCAACAGAGTGGAATTTAATGCTTCCAAAACACAATGCTGTCTGCTGTCTTTAAAGCGAAATTTAAACACCCAGCCATTATCTATGAATGGCACTTGCATCGTCGAAACTGAAAAACTTTCCATTCTCGGTATGTGTGTCAATGACAACTTACGTTGGAATGACCACATATTTGATATAGCCAAAAATGCTGCGAAATGTCTAGGTTTCCTCAAGCGATGTAAGAAATATTTTACCCCCTCTGATCTGGCCTCAATATATAAGGCATTCATCCGCCCAAAATTGGAGTACAATGCCCACATCTGGTCAGGTGCTCCTAAAACATCTCTGCACCTGCTAGATAGGATTCAAAACCATGCGATAAAACTTATTGACGATACTAATACGAGTCAATCAATTGACACACTCGAACACCGACGTAATGCCTCCTGTCGCACTTTGTTTTATCGCTATTTCCACAACCAGTGCTCCACTGAAATCGCCAGTAGCATTCCGCCCATTCAAACTTTCAACCGTAACACCCGTCTCGCTATGAGTGCTCATCAGTATACCCTCAAGCCTATTTTCGGACAGACTCTAATAATATCGTGATTCGTTCCTAAGCCGTACAACTCGCTTATCGAATACCCTGCCGATCTCTGTATTTCCTGGTCGTTATAACTTGCAAACATTTAAAAACAATGATCATCGGTACCTCTCTTTTCTTCTACCCTAAATTTCCTTTGCCCGCGCTGTGAACAATCACCCTATGGGTATACAAACCCCTTGAGCGCGAGCTCATTATAAAAAAAAAAAAAAACTAACAAACAAATGATTTCTGTAGAAGCTGCATGGACGAGGAAGAGGAGGAGACAATCTTCCACCTACTCTGTACATGGCCAGTTCTCTCCCTGAGAAAAAAGCTTCATTTAGGTGCTTTCTTCTACAACGGCCTAAACGATCTAGAAAACATAGATGTTAACAGTCTCCTACGCTTTATTATAAGCTCAAACTGGTTCCATTAGCACGAGGATCATAGATTCACATGGTGTCACAATAGGCCCATAGGCCTAAGAATGTTGGTATTTCCAACAGCCACGCTTACCTAACCTAACCTAACCTAGTACTAATACTACTATAGGTACACAAACTTTCCGCATAACATCAAAATTTAACCCACCTAAAGTAGTCTCTCCTGAAGTACGTTAACCAAGTGTTCTTCTGGCAGCAGCAGTTGTTCGAGTCAGGTCATCAAATGGTAATTATTTTAATCTGAGGGCATTAGTCGATCCTGGATCTGAAGCAACTTTTATTTCTGAGTCAGCTGTTCAATTACTAGGGTTTCATCAACGGCGAACACTCATTAAGGTATCTGGATTGGAAAAAATTAGCAGTGGTTCATGTCAGCGGTATATAAATCTTACACTTGGGTCTCTGGTAACACCTTTTGAGACAAATACCCCAGTCTATGTGTTCAAGTCCCTGACTGATCTTTTGCCATCCAAACCTTTAGCTCTGCAAAATTGGGAACATATCCAGGGTTTGAAATTAGCTGATCCACAATTTGATAAGCCTGCGACTGTTGATATTCTCTCGGGAGCCGGCATTTATTCTGAATTTATTTTGGGATCCATTATACGCGGTGAAGATGAAGGATCGCCAATCGCACAGGCATCAGAGTTAGGTTGGCTTCTCTTTGGGAAGATTGTTTCGCAAAATAAAGAACCCGTCCATAGCTTCTACTGGTTCTCGACAACGACACGCAGCTGCGAAGGTGCTGGGAATTGGAGGACTTACCTTTGAACTCTAAGGAAACTGCGGAAGAGAAAACTTGTGAAAAGAATATCATCATAATAAGAAGATTGACTGATGGTCGATATGAGGTACTGATACCATATAAAAACGGATGTAAGCCTGGGTTTGGTGCCTCGAAGTTAGGTGCCTTACGTAGGTCTCATCAACTGGAAGGAAGATTTCAGGAAAACCCCACACAGCACAAGGAGCATCCCCAGTGTTTAAATGAATGCAAGGAGCTTTGCCAGATGGCAGTAGTTGACGAAAAGAATACCTTACTGGATACACCACACCATTTATTTATTCCTCACCATGCAGTCAATGCGTCAAGTACAACAACGAAACATCGTCGCAGTCCTGCGTACTTCAAACGATTTGTACGAAACTGCTGGGCACAAGCTCGAAAAAGAGATAGAGGTCCACTAAAGGTAGACGCAATCGGCACAAGAATATTCGAAATTCCGCAAGGAGACACAGGTACGAGTAAGTTACCTTGAGCAAAGGATCTACCAAACAACGACCAACTACTTTTGCCGCAAGTGGAGTGAAAAATGTCTGTCCAGGATGAGACAGCGCCCGAAGGGGACAAGGGATCAATCGCGATCAAAGTGCGGAGACTTAGTTCTTTTCAAGGATGAAAGACTACCGCCATTGCAATGGCGATACGGGGGAATCATTGGCGCACATCCCGGAGGTAGACAGACTTGCTCGAGGAGTTACCAAACGAACCGAAACCGGAGAACTAAATCGGTCACTTGGGAAAGGTTTCTATTTGTCATCAAATATCGCAACGAGAAAGCACATTGTAAGACACACACTTTAAATAAATTCATATGAAAATTAAAGGCATTTATTTTCTTTTAACAGCAATTCAATATATTAAAGAGATACAAATAATTACAAATTAATAATAATTACTTATTCTAGCTTTCCCTGCACAACACAACACACATATATACAGTCCACTCTATATCACACAAAATCATTCTTCCGAAATTACAAAATGCCGACGGGAATTGAAGAATCTAAGCTTTCGAGCAACTTCTTGGCCATCATGCGGAAAAACCCCGGAACACCTCCTATCAGAAGCGACGCTGACTGGCACCAAGGCCATGTCAAGCTCTTCGCATATTCCAACCAAAGATCTCTTGATCTCTTCACCAAGGCCATGTGTAGTTTAGGAGAGATTTGGACAAGTACTCGAGGTCGTGTCTGTCGTGTCTAAGGAAGACATTCCTATCAGGCCTCGAACTCGTACTTGGATCCCAGCCAAACCTTCCTCTACAGAAAGTATTCTGGAAATCATCCGGCTTAGTAACCCGACTCTTCCGACTCATGACTGGAAAGTCGCGAAACTGGAGGAACTAAGGGGCTCTTATAGATGTGCGTTAATCGTGATCAATATAATTCTTAATAATCTGGCATAGATGAAAGGCATGATTCGGTTCGAATTCGAGTCCATACATTTAAGGGTATACAAAACGGATGAGCTGGATGCTGATAAGCAACCTCCTCCTCCTTTAACACCTGATAACACAACCTTGGATCTCGGAGCGTCGATATTCTTTCCAGAAATGGATAGCGACGACTTCAACCAGTCCGAGGTGTCCATTAAGCTATCGGTCTCCTCTTCTAACACCCTTTCGGAAATGGAAATCGATGACGAAGCAAAAAGAGAGGTTCTACACGATCAGAGGTAGAAGATGAGCTTTAGGGCACATCTTCAGAATCGGAGGACCTCAACAACACCGTGGTGGAGGCTACACTGGAAAACTGTAGCAAAGATAAGGTTTCTCCAGATTAATCTCCACCACTCAAAAAAGGCTTCGGTCGCACTTACGAGTATTCTGCGTCTTTCTAAAAACACAGAAGATATTATCCTAATCCAGGAACCATGGATTGCAGAAGGCGTGGTTCGTTGACTTAGGACACCCGCATACTTAGTTGACTTAGGATACCCGCTCTATACAAGAGACAAAGGTAAGATCAGAACTTGTATATTAGTGAAACGTAGCCTTAATGTATTTCTACTTCCCAACCTCAGTGTCCCCGACTTAACCGTTGCCAGACTAGAGACTGCCAAAGGCTCCTACTGGCTGGCATCGGCTTATCTTTACCACGACCATGGGTGGTACTGGAAGCTGGAATGTAAAAAACTGGCCTCATAATCGGATGCGACGCTAACGCACATCACACGGTATGGGGAAGTACCGGCATCAATGATAGAGTCACTTGTTGACTATATTTTAAGTACTAACCTCTTAATTTGCAACCTTGGTAATGAGCACACTTTTATAACTAGAAACCGGCAGAAGTGCTAGATATTACTCTTATCTCCTACAGCATCACTCAAATGCTAACGAACTGGATGGTATCGTCTGAACACTCCTTTTCTGACCACAGATACATCCAATTCAGCCTGAGTGATGCTCCCCTCATCCAACCAACTTTCTGGGATTACCGGAAAACTGAGTGGCCAAAATACAGAGGAATACTGTCAGAAACGCTATCCTATGAACTATCAAGTCCCGCGCGTGACACCAATGAGCTTGACATGAAAGTCAATCAGGCTCTCAATCAGGCTATGGCCGCTTCCTGCCCTCTTATTCAACTTAGAGGCAAGTAAAAGCCACATTGGTGGACATCGGCACTGGGACTGCTCAGAAAGTCTTGTAACATAGCAAAAAGCACAAGAAAAGTGACTGACTGGGACTCATACAAAGAATCTCTCAAATTATACAAAAAAGAACTGAGGAAGACAAAGCGACAATCCTGGAGGTCATTCTGTGACAAAATTACAGAAACCTCTGAGGCATCGCGGCTAAGAAAAATCTTCTCTACAGATCCTATGATGCCTAGCTGTTTGAAAAAAACCGATGGCTCTTGGACTACCTCAAGTGATGAATAACTCAACCTGCTTCTGGATACCCACTTTCCAGGTAGCTCCCAGTAGCAGCCCAAACAGGCCTACTGCAACCGGGACCAACATTCATGGTCTGATTACGAGAGACAAACTGCTCTGGGCGCTGCATAGCTTCAAACCGTACAAGTCTGCTGGTCCACACGGTATTATACCTAATATAATAATATATAATCAGAGGTCCTCAGATATTATTCTGCCTGTGTTAGAAAATATTATGAGGAGCTGTGTAGAACTTATCCACATTCCACGGTTATGAAGAGAAGTCAATGTAGTATTCATTCCCAAAGCCGGAAAATGTTCTGACGTTGTCCCAAAGGACCTCAGACCTATAAGTCTATCACCTTTGCTTCTGAAAACTCTAGAACGACTGATTGATATCTGTATTCGAGCTGAAGTTGATCCAAGACTTCTGTCAACGGCTCAACATGCCTACTGTAAAGGAAAGTCGGTGGAAACGGCTTTGCACACTCTGACTAGCCACATCGAACGATCCGTACAATATAAGAAGTACACAATGGTTAATTTCCTAGACATAGAGGGCGCTTTTAACAACATCAACACATCCGCAATCACTACTGCTCTGTCAACTCTGCAGGTAGACGACTCATTTGAGGAGTTGATCGGTCTAATGCTAAAAAGCAGGATAATCAACCCCAAACTGGGTGAGACTTCTGCTAGAAGATGTGTCAGCAGAGGTACGCCGCAAGGCGGTGTCCTCGCTCCCCTTCTCTGGAACTTAGTAGTTAACGAACTACTGATATACCTGGAAGCGGGTGGTGGCAGAGAGTTTGCCTATGCGGATTACGTTTCGATAGCCATCTAGGAAAGCATCTCAATACCATAAAAGAACTCCTTAAAGTAAATCTCAATAGATTAACCCGCTGGGCAGATCGCTGTGGATTGGGAATAAACCCCCTTATAAGTGATCTTGTCCTCTTTTCCAGGAAATATAAAATTCCAATCACAGACCCTCCTTCAATAAATGGTACCAGTTTAGTTTTTTCCTATACAGAAAAATATATGGGTCTCATTTTTGATAGAAAACTAAACTGGAAACCTGACAATCAAAACAGAGTCAATAAAGCTACAATAGCTTTATTCTCTTGCAAAAAAGCTATTGGGAACAAATGGGGCCTTCAACCTCGCACAACCCACTGGCTATACATCTCGGACATAAGACCGATACTTACTTACGGGGTGGTTGTATGGTGGACGGCCTTGGAAAACGCAGTCAACCGCATTAAACTAAGCAGAGTCCAAAGAACAGCATGTCTATGCACAAGCGAAGCCTTGCGGTCTACTCCCTCTACGGCATTAGACATTCTATTTCACTTGACACCCCTCGAAATTTTTATCAGGCAAGTAGCTGCGACTGCAGCTATTCGCCTTAAAGCGACTAAACGGTGGACAATTAATTCATTTGGCCACGCCAAATTAGGAATCCTCAGAGAGAACATAGATTACACCATAACTGAACTTTTGTTTGACAAAAACTTCCATGTAAGCTTCCCCTCTAAAGCATTTGGGAGGAAGATGCTTTCATGAAGGACAAGTCAAATCCATCTCTACACAGATGGACCTAAGACCGATAGCGTAGTTGGTGGTGGTGTTTTCTCAGATAATCTAAATCTAAGCCTCTCTTTCCGTCTTCCATATCACTGTAGCGTGTTCCAGGCGGAAATTTTGGCGATTAAAGGAGCTCTGACCTGGCTGAAGAAGAACGTGATATCTGCAAAGGATATCGGAATATTTTCGGATAGTCAGGCCGCCATCAAGTCCCTGGACTCGGTCTCATTATATGAATTCCGGTCATCTCTCATGGAGATGGCAGAGCAGTTCCACATTCACCTTTGTTGGGTGCCGGGCCATAAAGACATTCCAGGGAACTGCAGAGCCGATGCAGTTCTACCGGAAAAAGGTAGTGTAGCTATACCAATCACTACGTGCAAACTAACAATAAAGCTGGATGCCAATAAAAGAACAGACCTTAGGTGGACTGCTCGCAAACAGATCTGGCCAAACTGGATCTGAATCGCTCTAAGTGTCTGAACCATTTAAATAGGGAATATCTCAGCGCCATAATAGGTGTCATTACTGGACAATCCCTCATAGGCAAGCACGCAAGAAGGCTTGGCGCTTTAAAAAAAAAAAGTGCAGTGCAGTGGAAAAAAAAAAATATCACACAGTGCGGGTATCCCACCTTTCCCGCTCCTGGTCGAAGTACTGCTGCTTGCACTCGATCACTGCCATTACTGTATTTACCATACGGTACGGGCAGTGACTGAGTGTATGTAACAACTGATGGATAGCGGTTTGTGAGTGAAAATTTTGTTGGTGCACTCTTTCATACTGTTGTAAGGGCATAACACCTACAACAATTTGATCCGATAAATCAATGTCAAAATTTCCACTTCGCATCCTTGCTTAGTATCGCCGGTGTTTCTGTTTTCTGTGTTTGTCTGTGATTATGACTAGGGAATTCAGGGTAGACGTAGCCAATATACGCGGGCTAAAAAGTTATCACTTTTCTGCGTACGTCCACGTCTGTAACTACAGATCAACTGTTTTGGCACTTGGTGATACACAGGTAGATCTCCGCAAACACCTCTCAGATCATTCTGATCTGAAGCTACCTGCCTGCGACCTAGTGCCATTATTTTTCTCTCACCGCCATCTCACCATTTATTTGCGTAGTGATGTAGTTTACCAAACTCCACCACAATATGATCCATGTGCCAATCCGGAATTCGACTTCATGTGGCTAAAATTCCATCTCCGTAAGCAAATTATCCATTATTGCTTTATTTATAGAAGCCCCAAACTGGACAGCAACTCAACTTTTAACGAGTTTGATGCGCTGTCTGACTCCATTCAAAGAATTGTATCCCTGTATCCTCATACTGAAATATTTATTACGGGCCATTTCAATATACACAATTCTGGGTGGCTTCGACATTCTGGACAGACAACACCCGAAGGGCGGTGTGTTGAGATCTTCGCTGCGGAAAACAACCTAACGCAGCTTGTAAATGAGCCCACACGAATACCAGACGTTGATAGTTTTACCTGCAACACCTTGGACTTGTTTTTAACTTCTTACGCTGATAAGTACACCATTGATGTGCTCTCCCCTCTAGGCTCGTCGGACCATTATGTCATATCAGCTAATTTCTCGTACACCGACCACACAGTTAGAGAAAAAATTCCTAAAAGAACCGTATGGCAATACGAGAAAGCCAAATGGAGCGGTCTTAACAGCTTCTTTAGGAATTTTAACTGGTCGTTATGCTTCCTCGATAACGACGTGGATGCCGCTGCTGATACGATTACAGACATCATTCTCTTTGGAATGAGATCCTTTATTCCTCATGAAGAGTATCAAACCAAAAGAAAAGGCGTGGTACGACTCGAGCTCTAAAGAGGCCATCAGGGTTAGAGAAATATTTTTTCGGTCCTAAAAGACCAACCCGGCAGAGGAAAAATGAAAAAAGTGTGAAATTCCAATACGACCAAAAATTGAGGCAAAAATTACTG
The DNA here is from genome assembly GCA_949129095.1 of Volucella bombylans. Taxonomy (NCBI): domain Eukaryota; kingdom Metazoa; phylum Arthropoda; class Insecta; order Diptera; family Syrphidae; genus Volucella; species Volucella bombylans. The sequence goes on from OX422140.1 coordinate 236,188,603, forward strand.
CAATGTCCCAAAGGCAGTAACAATTTTTGGTCGTTCGTCAAAAACATTAGAAATTCCGCCTCATCCTGCATCCCAACGCTCATTTAGAATAACATTCCAGCTGTCAGCTCTTTGGATAAAGCCAATCTGCTTGCTGCACACTTTCCGTCAAGCTCAACACTCCCAGATTGTGCTTTGTGTCCGCCTACACTTGAGTGCGTCGAATCTTCAATGGGACGAATCTACTTTCGCACTCGTGTAGTAGCAAGAGTACTTAAAGATCTCAACACACATAAATCCGCTGGTCCAGATGGTATATCCCCCCTTCTTCTGAAGAGGTATTCTTCCGCGCTGGCAAAACCAATGCGTAAGCTTTTTCATCAATCCTACTCTTTAGGACTCTTCTCGAGCAGATGGAGAATAGCATTTGTCCAGCGAATCATCTTCTCTCTCCTCCTACAGACCCATTGCGCTTACGTTCCTTCTTTTCAAGTTCATAGAAACGCTGATAATCGCTCATGAAATATCTCGAAACACGAAAACTTCTCAATGACCAGCAATATTGTTTTCGGAGCAACAGGGCCACTGGTGATTTGATGGCATGTTTCACCGAAAAGTGGAACCAAAGCGTACATCAATCTGGCGAAAACAAGATAGTTGCACTTGATATTTCTAAGGCATTTGACAGAGTTTGGCATCAGGCTCTTTTGTCGAAAATGCGTGCATTTGAGGTCGACGATTCTCTTGTTCAATGGATTAGAAATTACCCTTCGGAACGTTCAATTGAAGTTGTCTTCGACGGTTTCAAGTCTGATATTATTGTCTGCTACTTCTAATCCAATATATTCCTTTGCTGATGACAGTACTCTCTGCTTTTCATATTCTTTTCCGGACTCACGGCCCTGCTCTTCGGCTGTAGAACGAGAACGGCAGCGTACGCTAAGCTCATTAACTTCCGATATCAACAGCATAACCAATTGGGGAACTATCAACAGAGTGGAATTTAATGCTTCCAAAACACAATGCTGTCTGCTGTCTTTAAAGCGAAATTTAAACACCCAGCCATTATCTATGAATGGCACTTGCATCGTCGAAACCGAAAAACTTTCCATTCTCGGTATGTGTGTCAATGACAACTTACGTTGGAATGACCACATATTTGATATAGCCAAAAATGCTGCGAAATGTCTAGGTTTCCTCAAGCGATGTAAGAAATATTTTACCCCCTCTGATCTGGCCTCAATATATAAGGCATTCATCCGCCCAAAATTGGAGTCCAATGCCCACATCTGGTCAGGTGCTCCTAAAACATCTCTGCACCTGCTAGATAGGATTCAAAACCGTGCGATAAAACTTATTGACGATACTAATACGAGTCAATCAATTGACACACTCGAACACCGACGTAATGCCTCCTGTCTCACTTTGTTTTATCGCTATTTCCACAACCAGTGCTCCACTGAAATCGCCAGTAGCATTCCGCCCATTCAAACTTTCAACCGTAACACCCGTCTCGCTATGAATGCTCATCAGTATACCCTCAAGCTCATTTTCGGACACACTCTAAAATATCGTGATTCGTTCCTAAGCCGTACAACTGGCTTATCGAATACCCTGCCGATCTCTGTATTTCCTGGTCGTTATAACTAGCAAACATTTAAAAACAATGAACATCGGTACCTCTCTTTTCTTCCTCCCTAAATTTCCTTTGCCCGCGCTGTGAACAATCACCCTAAGGGTACACAAACCCCAGTCGTTCATAGATCTCAGCGGAGACCAGACGCATTACGCATTTCGTGTTCGGCTTTAAAAGTATAGAAAAAAAATAAATAGAGTGCTAAACAGTAAATTTTTAAGTGTTCGGTAGCCGAAGTGGTAGAGGCCTGGGCAATAAATCTCGAGGTTGTGGGTTCGCTTCCCAGCCTCTGTGAAATTTTTTTTCGATTATTTATTTAATTCAGTTGCAAGACAATTTTAATAAAAAAGTGTTTCTTTTGTATTACAAATTCACTTGATGGATTGTGGAGAGCGGTCCGCTATGCCAATAGCGGGATCGGCTGAGATAGCAGGTGAGGCTTCGAGTGGTTCGAACCAAACACCAAAGCCAAAGAGGAAGAGGATGCTAAAGTCAACCTCTAACTTGGCAGAACGTCCCACCCTACAAACGACCACTGTAAAGCTTGGTGGAGTGAGGGCAGGAAACAACTTCGCTGCATTGGCAGCAAGCGAATCTGACGACGAAGAGGAGGAATTAGAGTCGATAAGTAGCAGCATAAAAATTCTACAGCAAAGGATACAGGCCATTAAAGAACAGCAAATGGTCAGAAGGAAGAGAGATGAGCATGAGCAATCCCAACAACAGCAGCTTTCTCAAAAGCAGTCCAAACAAAAACAAAAGACAAATACAATACCACAAGTGCACCAACAACGCCAACAAATGCAAAATAAATACCAGCAACAATAACAAGAGCAGCAGCCACAAAAACAGCAGCACCAACGACAACAACAACAACAACAACAACAGCAGCAGCAGCAGCAGACGAAGAAGAAGGAGAAGGTGCCTCCTATCAACACCTATAAATTGGAGGTGAATGCAAACAAGGACCTATGTAAGTTGGTAATTGGTAGTAATTTTAATATCAAGAGATTGGGGAACGATCGCCATGTCATCCACTGTAATACAGTGGAGGGCTACGCGAAAGTGAAAGAGCTCCTAAAGGAAACGACGACGGAGCACTACTCATTTACACCGAAGTGTGAAAAGCGGCAATCGATGCAGCTGAAGGGGTTGGAACCGTCTTCTGATCCTGAGGAGATCCTGGCACTGCTCAAAGAGAAGGAGTGCGAAGGACTCAAGTTTGTGGGGGTAAAGCCATTTACCACAGCTAGAGCCAGGCGGGAGAAACGGAGTCTGCCGTTCTTCCTGGTGCAGCTCAGTCCCGAAAGCCGTCTGGATAGTCTAAGGAGTATCAATGTCCTAGACTACCAGGTGGTTCAGGCACGCCGCGTCGAACTGCCAAATGCAGCCTCGATGCGTGAAGTGCGCAAAGAACCACAGTTCCGAGGAGTGTGCTCTGGGTAGGGATGGAGCATCCGATAGGACGCAGCTCTCGTGCGTGTTATGTGGGAACGTGGGACACACCGCAAACTATCGGGGTTGTCCTAAGTTCGCTGACATTAAAAAAGCAAAACTGGCTCGGCAGCAGAAAGTGGAGGTCAAACGTTCACCTGTCAGGTTTCAAACACCAGCCATCACGTCCCAAATTTCCTACGCCCAAATGGCGTCAGGTAGGGGGGCTACGGTACAGCAAGCGACTGTTGCTTCTCCGGCGCCAACGCCGAGAACAACGGAAGCTGCACCTAACATGCTAGCCATCTTGCTCGCAATCCAAGGGCAGATGGCTCAGCTGCAAAAGCAGGTTCAAGAACAGGCCAAGCGGGTGGACCAGATCTACTCGCTGCTGCCGGGCCTAACGCAACACATGCCGTAATGGGTACGCACATGGTGGAGCAAACTTTGAAGGTCCTTGCGGTGAATGTGAATTCACTGATTAGGATCGAACGAAGAGCCGCGATGTTTAAATTGCTACGTCGTTTACATCCCGCTCCGCAGTGGAAAGCGGCTGTATTTGGCCTCTGTTTATGCACCGGAGGCTTCGCAATCCACCCTATTCATTGCAGAGCTCGACACGCTTTTTCGACTTCTGAGGCTGGAATCGGGGGAGAATTATTTTATAATCGGCGGGGATTTCAACGCTAGACATAGAGATTGGGGAAATAATTTGCCAAATACTAGAGGGAACCTACTACTCGATTGGTGGGGTCAGCACGATGTCATGTACAGACTCGGTCTTAAAGCGACGGATAACCCGTCGTTTCCCAGAGGCGGGTCTTATTTGGATCTACTGCTGTACGACGAACGTATACGACTGACAGGTACGAATTTACAAACGCTAAACTGTCTGCGCACATTCGTGTATGACAGCGACCATTGCGGTTTTAGCACCGAAATTACGGTTCCCAACGAAATTGCGGAATTGGAGGAGTTTGTCCAAAGATATACTTACAACTACAGTAAGACTCGATGGATACGCTTCTCCGCAACCTTGACTAGAGCGCTCTCCTCGAACACGCTCCACCCACCGTCCAATAGGAATTTGTCAAACGAGGAGATCGACCATTACCTAAAACAAATGGACGAGACAATTAAACAAACTATGGACACTACAATACCGCGGTATCGACGTACGACTAACGAAGACCTGTTCCGCAATCCTACTATTGACGCACTGCACCGACAGAAAAGTAGACTTCTGACAAGACTCAAAAACTTGTACAGACAGTTAACTGACCGACAAGACCCGGAGATTAGGACAATGAAGTCGTCGATTAAAAATATCCAAACGCTAATAAAAGAAAATTACAGAATTTCTGTAAGTTTGTATTGGAACAACAAGGTTCGGGCTGTAAACTCCAGCAACCCGAATATGTTTCCGCAAATAAATAAAATATTTCGGAGAAAAAAATCAAAACGACCTTCAGTGTCTTAAAATAGCCCGGACAACAGACAACGAACGGTTACTGACAATAGCAGGCATTGATCCAAATAAGGCCGCTGATGACGACTTTTTTGTGATCGAGGATCCACAGGAGAAGGTTGAGGCCAGGGGGGCGACTTTCCAGGAAGTATACAAGGCCACTGATACCATTGGCCCTAATTACGACCTGGACAATCGCGTCTTGGTGCACGACTTCTGCATTCGAAATGAAATAGGGAACTGGCGATCCGAGGGCTTTGGTTTCACCCGGTTTAGCGACGAAAATATGGCAAATAAAGTCATTGCCAGAGAGGGTGGCCTACCCCCGTTCATTTCGAAGGAAGGACTCCATGAGATCTTCGACACAATCAGGGTTAAGAAATCGGTCGGGACCGATGGTGTTCCGAACATCGTGCTTCGACATCTTCCTCTAGAAGCGGTGGACATTTACACCACCCTGTTTAATAATGCAATGAATAATGCACATTATCCAGCGCATTGGAAAACGGCGGTGGTTCAACCTATCCCCAAAAAGGGGAAGGATATATCCAATCCGGCGCATCTCCGGTCGATAAGTCTCATTCCGAATATCCGTAAGGTTTTTGAAAAGGTAATCAATAGAGCTCTGTCTAGGTGGGTTGAAGACAAACATTCGGTTTTAAGGCGGGACATGATATCTCACATGCCGCGTCTAAACTGGTGTCCGATATCCAAAGGCAAGAAACAGTGCACTGGTGCCTGCCTTGTTGACTTCGAGAAGGCTTTCGACACCGTATGGTTAGAGGGTTTTTTCTATAAGCTGACTAGGCTGGGGAGCAGTAAACCACTCTTGTACATTCTTTAGAATATGCTAATTAACAGACAGTTCATCGTGAAAAATGGCGATGTGACTTCTGTTGGAATATTTCAAATTAAAAATGGTCTTCAGCAAGGCGCGGTCAATTCGCCGATCCTATTTAACATTTATACAAGCGACTTGATAGGTTTACTTCCCCATACTATTGCGTACGCAGACCATGTGGTAGCGTACGGAACAGGTCCAAAAATCGAGGTCATTAATACTCTCTTGCAGCGTGACTTCGATAAGATAAGACGATTTTGCGATGACTGGAAGTTGAAAATCAACTTTCAGAAGTCGGAAACCATTCTCTTTAGGACGCCGTTGTCTGGAGCCTCTAGGGATACCAGAAAAAATTGGCGAAAGTTCTCAATCATTGGACAGCACGGACAGCCTCTTGCCTGTCGAAATGTAGTCAGATACCTTGGGATCTGGCTAGATCAGTTTCTGTATTTTGGCAAAAATGTAGATGCTGCTCTGGCGAGAGCCAAAGGTGCTTTTGAACTTACAAGAGACTGTTTTATAGCAGCCAACACGATGCGAGGGTAAAGGTAATCTGCTACATGGCCCTTATTAGGCCCATGCTGGTATTTGGTTGTCCCGTGTGGTTCAACGTGAGAGCAAGCTTAATGGAAAAGATTCGGGTGTTTGAGAGGGCTTGTCTTAGGGCTTGTCTTCGCTTGTACAGAACACCAGAGTCGGAGTACAAGAAATTGTATCCTAATGAGGTCCTTTACAACAGGGCGAACCTAATACGAGTGGACAATTTCGTAATTAAGCTGACTCGAAGGCACATTGCAAGAGGAATGACCTCGACGAATAACCTGATATCTGGGGCTTACTACCCCAATTACCTTTACCACGAGAGTGTGCGCTCTGACGGCTTCGTTCCACCGGAAGCATTCCTCTACCTGGATCAGATAGGGTTGATCCAAGATAGTTCAGCGGTGCCGTTAATCTTCCATGTCGCTCGGACAGCTGGGGACAGGCGACTCAACTACAACAGAGACGTCGCACACGGCAGTGTGGATCGCCTAAGGTTCAGTAGGGCGGTGGGGAATCGCGATAAGAGGGATGTCGTTCGGCAGCACCAGCATTTCTGGTGGTTGAATGATGGAGAAGATGTTTCGTCGTCGTTTCCGTCAATTACGGACCAGCCTCACTAATGAGGCAGAGCTGACCAATTTATTGGCTCAGTAAATAGCGATGGCCAGCTTACATACGAGTAGGTTTAGGTTAGCATTTAAGAAACATATAAATATATCAGTGTATACTGATATATGTATATGATTGTGTATAATGTCTATGTGCGTTTATGTGTGTATTGTGCATTTAGGTTAGGTAGGCTAAGGTTTATTTTAAGTTAGATATTAAGTTTTTATAAAAAATAAAAAATTACATCCATAGGCTAAGTTTTTTATTATCAATTTTTGCTTAGCCCTAAGTACACAAAATAAACATTTATAAATAAAATGTAAATGAAGTCGAAAGACATAGATATAAGAATTTAGATTAGCTTAGAGTGCCTGTGTGGGGCCAGTAAGTTAGTATAAGATTGTTAAGTAATTGTATGCTAGCATTTAAGCATTTTTTGTTAGTATGAAAGAGTTAATTAGTAAGAAAATAAAATGCATTGAAACTGAAACTGAACTGGTACACAAACCCCTTGAGCGCGCGCTCATTATAAAAAAAAAAACTAACAAACAAATGATTTCTGTAGAAGCTGCATGGACGAGGAAGAGGAGGATACAATCTTCCACCTACTCTGTACATGGCCAGTTCTCTCCCTGAGAATAAAGCTTCAGGTAGGTGCTTTCTTCTACAACGACCTAAACGATCTAGAAAACATAGATGTTAACAGTCTCCTACGCTTTATTATAAGCTCAAACTGGTTCCCTTAGTAAGAGGATCATAGATTCACGTGGTATCACAATGGGCCCATAGGCCTAAGAATGTTGGTATTTCCAACAGCCACGCTTACCTAAACTAACCTAACCTAGTACTAATACTACTATAGGTACACAAACTTTCCGCATAACATCAAAATTTAACCCACCTGGTGTTTAACCACCAAGTGTTCTTCTGGCAACAACAGTTGTTCGAGTCAGGTCATCAAATGGTAATTATTTTAATCTGAGGGCATTAGTCGATCCTGGATCTGAAGCAACTTTTATTTCTGAGTCAGCTGTTAAATTACTAGGGTTTCATCAACGGCGAACACTCATTAAGGTATCTGGATTGGAAAAAATTAACAGTGGTTCATGTCAGCGGTATATAAATCTTACACTTGGGTTTCTGGTAACATCTTTTGAGACAAATACCCCAGTCTATGTGTGCAAGTCCCTGACTGATATTTTGCCATCCAAACCTTTAGCTCTGCAAAATTGGGAACGTATCCAGGGTTTGAAATTAGCTGATCTACAATTTGATAAGCCTGCGACTGTTGATATTCTCCTGGGAGCCGACGTTTACTCTGAGTTTATTGTAGGATCCATTACACGCGGTGATGATGAAGGATCGCCTATCGTACAGGCATCAGAGTTAGGTTGGCTTCTCTTTGGGAAGATTATGTCGCAAAATAAAGAACTTGTCCATAGCTTCTACAGGTTCTCGACAACGGCACGCAGCTTCGAAGGTGCTGGGAATTGGAGGGCTTGCCTTTGAACTCTAAGGAAACTGCGGAAGAGAAAACTTGTGAAAAGAATAATATCAACACAATAAGAAGATTGACTGCTGGTCGATATGAGGTACTGTTACCATATAAAAACGGATGTAATCCTGGGTTTGGTGCCTCGAATTTAGGTGCCTTACGTAGGTTTCATCAACTGGAAGGAAGATTTCAGGAAAACCCCTCACAGCACAAGGAGCATTTCCAGTGTTTAAATGAATGCAAGGAGCTTTGCCAGATGGCAGTAGTTGACGAAAAGAATACCTTACAGGATACACCACACCATTTATTTATTCCTCACCATGTATTAAATGAGTCAAGTATAACAACGAAACTTCGTCGCAGTCCTGGGTACTTCGACGATTTGTACGAAACTGCCGGGCACAAGCTGGAAAAGAGATAGAGGTCCACTAAAGGTAGACGCAATTGGCACAAGAATATTCGAAATACCTCAGGAAGACACTGCCGTGGAGAAGGTATGCTACCTTGAGCAAAAGATCTACCAAACGATGACCAACTACTTTTGCCGGAAGTGGAGCGAAAAATGTCTGTCTAGGATGAAACAGCGCCCGAAGGGGACAAGGGATCAACCGGGATCAAAACGCGGAGACTTAGTCCTCTTCAGGGACGTAAGACTACCGCAATTGCAATGGTCGAATCATTGGCACACATTCCGGAAAAGACTCGAGGGGTTACGAAACGGACCGAAACCGGAGAACTGAATCGGTCCTTTGGGAAAAGTTTCTATTTGTCATCAAATATTGCAACGAGAAAGCAAGACATTTAAACGACACAACATAAAATTTATAAGACACACACTTTCAATAAATTCATATGAAAATTAAAGGCATTTATTTTCTTCTAACAGCAATTTATTATATTAAAAAGATACAAATAATTACAAATTAATAATAATTACTTATCCTAGCTTTCCCTAGACAACACAACACACATACATACAGACCATTCTATATCACACAAAATCATTCATCCCGGACAACGTTGCGGAGCTCCAAAATTCCAAAATGCCGACGGGAATTGGAGAATCAAAACCCCGACGGCATTTGAAGCAGTTATCTACAGAAAACAAAACACAGTACAACACAATACTTTAACCTATTTTAAAACATTTTAAAATTTAACAACACTCAACTATAATAATAACTTGTAATATAGAATTTTAATCTAATTTAATCTACTTAACATAAATTACATAAATAAAGAAAATAAATAATAATAATAAATATGGAAATAAAACAAAAACTTACTGCAGATGAATTGCAACAACCATTCAAAGAAAGTCGGATTCTTGGTATTTTCTTACAAATGTAAATACCACACACACTAGGACAGCTAGTTCGTCCATCATTAAAACATAAATCCTTCGCGAAAATTTCATCGCACATAATCGCACTGCACAACGGAAAAAAAATGCGTAGGCGCGGGAGAGTTATCGTACAAAATAACATCACAAATTGGAATGAATATATTTGGAAAATGATTTCAATGAACTTTTTAGTTTTTACTTTTTTCCATTTTCCCACTTCTTTTTTTCCTTTATTTTTTCTTTCCCTTGCATTCGAATATCGCTTTCGCGAAACCGAAAACAATCTATGTACATCAAATGTACACACGCACGTGTATCCGATTGTGTACTCGCGCCGGTGTACACAGCTCAAAACGAAATCGAATTTCTTCTCAATCCTGTTGCAATTTTGGGGATTTGCCTTTCTTACGCTGAGGATTACACAAACAGAGCAGATCTCCTTCGTTGAAGCCGAAAGATTTCGCATTGATGGGGTACCTAGCCTTCCTGCGGCTGGTCGCTAGCTTCATCTTTTCTCTGGTGTCTTCATGCAATTTACGATTCCTACTGCGCAAGTCATCTACGTAGTCGTTCACCTCTTTGGGCTCCGTAGGTGGGGATACGAATTTTGCTTCACTTGGCAACCGAACTGTTTGACCAAATAAGCACCTCTATTAGCGTTTCTGTTCTTGAAACGCTTTTCCACACTCTCCAGACCACCTGAACTGTCAGTCTTTTTCCGTAACTTCATGCAAGCTCTTTGCAATACCAGCAAAATCCTTTACGAAATCCTTCCGTAGTACGTGCCGAGTCTCAAGAAGCTGCTCACTTGGTGTTTATCTTCTGGGGCAGGCCAACTTTTCACGGCTTCGATTTTGTCATGATCTGGCCTTACTGATATAATGTGACCCAGATATTTTATTTCCGGACCTAACAAATCACACTTTTCTGGGTTGGGCTTTAAGTGAGCAGTTCGCAGCCTCTCAAACACTTCTTTTAGATTTTCGCAGTGCTCCTTGAATGTCTTGCCTATACAATAACGTCGTCCAAATACACTAGGCAGGTTTTCCAAGTGCGTCCTTCCAATTTTCGTTGCATTAGTCGCTCGAGCGTGTCCGCCATCCAAACGCCATCGCTGCAAACTGCCAAAGACCGCTGCCTTTAGTGAAGGCAGTTTTCTCACGATCCATCCGTACGATTTATCTCTACCTGCCAGTAACCGTTCTTCAAGTCAAGAGTTGAAAACCATTTCGCTCCAGAAAGCACATCCAAAGTGATATCGATTCTCGGAAGTGAGTAGCTGTCCCGTTTAGTGACATCGTTGAGACGTCGGTAGTATACACGAAACCTCGTGCTGTCATCTTTCTTCTTCACGAGGACCATTGCCAATGCTCACGAACTTTGCGATCCTTCAATCAGTCCCTCAATTTTCATCTTCGACACCGTTTCGGAAACTTCTGTTTGCTTTGCCAATGGAAGACGCTTTGCAGGTTGACGGATTGGTCGAGCGTCTCCGGTGTTAATGTGGTGTTGAACAATATGCGTACGTCCATATTCTCCGTCTTGTGTAGTAAATATCTCACCAATTAGTTTTTCTGCCAGGACTCGATGATCTTCGTCCAGATTACAGAGGCTGGGAATTTTGTTCTTGATTTTTATGTTCTGAACTGTTGCAACCGGTGTTGCACCACTTGTTTCCGTTGTGGTCGATATAGACTGAACAAGTGCACATTTTCCCACTATCTCTCCCATATTCACCTTGAATATAGTGAATGTTTTTGGAACCATGTTGGTCTTAGGTTCCACTAAAGTCTTTCGCACCATGAAGTCTTTCCTATTTTCTCGCTCCATCAAATAGAATCGGTGGCTACCAGGATCACTTTCCATTTTTGCCCAAATAATTGTTTCCGAGGAAGGCTCTAGAATCTGATTTCTGCAGATGACGACATTTAAGACTGAAGTATTGGCATTTCCGCATATCATTGGCATCTCGGTGTTTCCGTATTTTAGGGTTAGTGCCCCCAAGTCAAACTCATGAAGTTTGTACCAATGATGGACTCGTCACATATGTCAGCCACCAGAAACGTGCGAGAGAATGTTATTCCGGCCAGCTGGATTTTTATGCGGACTTCACCGTATACCTTAATCGTTGCTCCTGTAACTGTTCGAAAGCTGCAACTGCTGGTGTTATGCAACTAAGGCTTCTTCACAAGATCACTCCTGATGATTGAGTCTGTGGCACCTGTTTCTTTTGTTGCCATCCATTTTTCTTTACCGCTGACTGGGGCCGTCAACTCTAGCTCCCGACAACTGATGGCTTCAGGAAGGTTGACCGGCTTCTTGATAGCTGTTTCTTCCACTATTTGTTTGTTACCGTAGAGGCGCTGTGGGATGACGACGCATCTGAGAGGGAAAGAGGAACCGGTGTCGACTGAAGGAAGAAATGACTTCAACGTCTTCCCTGAAAAATAAAGAGGTTAGTATTTATTTTCAACTGAGGCTTTATTTTAAGATCAATTTCTTCGATTATACTTGCAGGTGAAACGGAGGAGTTGTTCAATTGGAACCGTTATACCCCAAAAATGTTAAAAACGCCATAATATCTTGCAATCAAACCCATATGATGCAAAATACAAAAGCATGCTGAGGCGATGTTGCTGTTGCCAAACTGAGAAAACTTGAGGCTGATATAAGCCTCATTAATTCTCAACAAGAAGAGTGAGTTCCGCAAAGAAAAATTAAGAATGGAAATCAAGCAGATGATACAAAAATATGAACTGGAAATCAAAATTTTAAAAATACAATTACAATAAAAAATATTGCGGAACAGAAACGTAGCACCTTCTGCACAGGAAGAGGTCCGAAGGCAGCATCTTCTGTCACTTCAACAGATAATGCTGTTTTAAAGGTATGCCAGGAGGAGGAATTTTTGGGGACCGATGCGCTGTGGGTAGAAGACGCATCTGAGGGGAAAGAGGAACCAGTGTCGACTGAAAGAAGAAACGAGTTCAACGACTTCTCTGAAAAAGAAAGAGGTTGGTATTTACATATTTTCAACTGAGACTTTATTTTTGAAACAATTTCTTTGATTATACTTGCAGGTGAAACGGAGGAGTTGTTTAATTTTAACCGTTATACCCCAAAAATGTTAAAAAAGCCACAACACCTTGGAATCAAATCCATATGGTGCAAACATACAAAAGCGTGCTGGGGCGATGTTGCTGCTGCCAAATTGAGAAAACTTGACGCTAATATATATAAGTCTCATTAATTCTCAAAAACAAGAAGAGTGAGCTCCGCAAGGAAAAATTAAGAATGGAAACTGAGCAGATGACACAAAATCACGAACTGGAAATCAAAATTTTAAAAATACAATTACAATAAAAAAGTATTTCCTTTGAGTTTTAGATACTGTTATAAGTTGTATTGTTGAGTTACAAGTTTTTTTTTTCTTTTTAACTTATCATTATTTGACGGTTATCTAGTTTATATGGACGCTTAATGCGCATTGAAACCCCATTGAAATATCATATAAACACTTTCAAATCGCATTACTCTCTCGCGCTCTTTATCACCCGAATTAATTTACACGCACTTCGAATTTACTAAACTGTCAATTTAATCAGCTGTTTGGTAAACTCTCTCAATTCTCTCTCGCTCATTTTGAATTCTGGTTTGGATAATTTCATATATATCTAGTTTACTCGTATATGACAGCTTAAAGCGCATTCAATGCGCTCATATAAACACCAATTCAAACAGCATTAAATATTTCGCATTTGAGTCAGAGTGCTTTAAGCTGTCATATAAACTAGGTAATAAACACCATGCTTTCTATGCGGATTGAACCAATGCATGTTGACTAAATGCGCATTGAGCTGTCATATAATCTGGGTATGTGATGTAAATAAGTTATATTTTAATTTAAGTTGTTATGAATAAAAGTTCCAAAAAGAAAATAGTGAAGTAATTGAAGAACAAATTTGAGTTAATAAAGAACTGATTTACCAAATGAACGCTTTTAACATATTGTATTTAAGATAACCTGTAACTGTAAATTGATGTCGCGTCACTAACAACTTTTTATAATAATTATTTACCAAAATGCGTTTATAAATATTATTACGTGAATTGGTTTCCACTCTCCCAATTGTTTGGAGTTGATAATACGAAATCTACTGATTCTTCAACTTCAGTAGAGGGACTTGGTGCTTCATTTTCGCCGTTAATGCAACATGCATTCCTAGCGACAGAATCGAAAACCGTGTTTTGGAAAGTCCATAGCTTCTTTTAACGGAACAGCAAGTTCTAATTAAAGACTCATTATATAAATTCTCTCCCGGAGTTGTTATGTTGACAAGAGGCATCATTGTACATACTTTTTTTTCTGATATCCACTATCAGCAACTTTAAAAACACGTACCTGGACTACGAATTCTAACATGTGTGCAATCTAGAGCGGCTATAACTTTTAGGAACTTCGCGACATTATAAAATTCCTGTTTCTTATTTGACAAATCGTCAGCCGTACTCGGAAAAAAAAATAAAGTAACTTCGTAGCAATGATATGTGCTGTGTAACACTTGTGACCACTTTGGATACTATTTATACCGTTACTCAGTAAATATCGCCTATTGTTGCCAACATTCCACCAGTATACACTCAAAGTGATTGGAAACTTCTCCTCTGTTAACGCCGTATTCCTTTCGTTATGGAATATTACGAATTAATGTTATTATTGATATAGAAACAGGCGTATTAGTTATCCACGCACGTGCATTGGAAGTGCCGTAATCCCACTAGAATTGTATAATTGTGAGTTGTGGGTGGCCGTAGCTCAAGTGGTAGTGGACTGGCTTACAAATCGGAGTGTTCGAATCCCAACCTCGCCCGAAAGACATATCCATTTTTTCAGTTAACGAAAATCAAGTAAGATGAGCAGTTGACTAGAAATCAACATCAAGCCAATTTCCACCAAGAATTCAGTCTCCCCAATAAATGATGGATGCCACCTATGGAGCCCAAACATCTTTCTTTCTCTCTCTATCCCATTTTCCAAAAAACTTAACACATGCTGAGATATTATAAGTGTATTTATACCCACTTGAGTGTTAAGTTCTTAAAAAAAAAAATTGTATAAGTTGTTGGCGAAGCCAACTCCCAATTGACATGGTGGTAACACATTTTGCTTCGTGTTATAATAATTAGCTTATACGTACCAATCTGTTTTATTTTTCATATCAGCCCGAATAAGCTCCAAAATGCTGAAAGCTGATGCCTTGAATAAGCGAAATCGGTCGTTAAAATCCTTTTATCCAAACAAACGAAAATGATTTGGTTTTGACCTAACAAACCCTTTCCGTCTTAAAATTGCTAAATTTTAATATTCCGTATAAATCCGCGTCGCTGAGATCTAAATCAAAATATACCGACAGCGACAACGTATTCATTTTCATTATTAAAGAAAATTTGCTGGGTGGCTGAGGAGAAAAACACACATTTAGCGCATTACGGGAGTGTCGTACGATCGAACTTTCTGGTGGCGTGTACATACACATATATGCATGTACTTTTGTGTTCGGCATCAAAATGATTGGGGTGCTGCGACAACGCTTGGCTGTGAACAGACCGCTGGTTTTATTTTAGTTGGTGGCAGACAAATTTCACAGTCAAAACTTTGGAAATGCATACATTTTGTTTGCCGATTAAATTTGCCGATTTAATTTACACTGCAACGTGGTGGTGGCATTCTACGCAGAATAAACAAATTTCACTCGACACAAAACGTGGCTGCGCTAAAAAAGCGCACTGGTGCTCTCAACGGAATCAACCGCCTGACAAAACACATTATGGCTGAGACGATAGATTTATTGCGACTCACGATGTCTCTTCTTGCAGACGCTAAGAAGGCTGAATTGGATACACACGTGGAACTATGGGATCAAATGGAGAAACTATGGTAAAAATTAATAGTTTGCTTGCAGCTGCATCGAACCCGCTGTACTCAACCAAGGTTGGCGCTTCTCATTCGGAAACAATTGGCGATAGTGCTCCAGTGGACTCGAATTCAATGTACTTGAAGTTGGAGGGGCTCTCAATTCCCAAATTTGATGACACTTTGTGCAATTGGCAAAAAAATTAATAGTTTGCTTGCAGCTGTATCGAACCCGCTGTGCTCAACCAAGGTTGGCGCTTCTCATTCGGAAACAATTGGCGATAGTGCTCCAGTGCACTCGAATTCAATGAACTTGAGACATTAGTGCATTCACAGGACTTTACCGAGCCATATAAACTCGGCAAACTGCGAGAATCGGTACAGGGTGATGCTGTACCTTTGCTCGGCGGCTTGTACAGTGGTAGCTATGAGGAAATATGGAAGGGTCTCAAGGAACGGTACGATAACCCGAAGCAGTTGGCAGAAATACATGTGGCACGATTCATAGGCCAATTACCGATCGTAAATGAAACCACTTCGTCACTGCTCTCTGTAGTCGACACTATTCATGAATCACTACGTACATTATGGGTCATGAAATTGTGGCATCCAAACTACGGAATCGTGCTCAACAGGCGTGGGGCATGAGTCGAACTACCAACGACATCACGACTCTAGAAAAACAGCTGAAATTTATGGAATGGCGAGTACGCAGCTGGACTGCAGATGTACTCAAATGGCCATCTGAAAGCATACTGGCGCTAAGGTTGTTGGCAATCGAAACTTTGTCTTACCACGTCTGGTCAAAACCAATTTAGGCACAATCACACCTGGCAATTGCTAATTTTCCCACTGGGCCATCGAATTAGTCAGTGCCCGGGTCTTACGTCATTGCCTGTGGCTGAATGATTTGCAAAACTGAAGGGATCGAATCTTTGTTTTAATTGCTTGAAATTCAACTACGGCATGTGCTTCTATAAATTGTAGAACATGTAACGGTCGACACCACACTTTATTGTGTCGAAATCCAAAGCTGACTTCAGAGTTTCCTGTCAGTGGAACATCTGCCACCTGCAAAGGTAGTAACCCATCCCTACCACCAAAGGTGCATCAGTGACTAGATAGCGTCATCAAAACATACACTATTATAAGCAACCGCTTAATACTTTTGGCTACAGCACAAGTGCAATTTATCGATAGCTTTGGCAATACGCACACATGCAAATTACTTTGTGATCCTGGGTTACAGGTCAGTCTCATTACGACACGTTTGTTTAACCATTTGACTATTCACAGGCAGAAATGTACATTGCAAGTAGAAGGCATTTGCCATCAATCATATTCATATACACGAGGCCGGGCAGCAGCTATGTTGCATCGATCATCAATCCATCAGTTATGTTAAGAAATAATTATACACTAATTTGCGAAAACAATGGAATACCCTATTTTGTTTACTTTCAACCAATCAAACATTGTCATTTGTTTTTCTTCGTTAACTTTTTTTGCCTTGCTTCCGTCTGTCAAGTGCACTCTCTCACATTAAAGTAATCTTTTGAACAAACAAGATCACGCTTGAGTTTTATTTCTTTAAATTTAAAGCCTCATCAAACATCGCCATGCACGAAACTTTTATTTTATAATTTCGCAGAAACATTTGGAAGCCCCGGCGAGATAAGTTTTACTTTTTATTAACGTGCATTGTGCAGTCACGTGAAATGTCAGACTGTGAGCGTGACGCGGGCACCAAGCCCACAAAAGAGCCTTCATCCTCTATAGCGCTACGATTAAAGAAGACCAATTTGAATGAAGCTGAACCTGCTGCTGGTATGAAACCGGACAAAGTGCTTCTAAAACTTCAAGCTCGACGTTCTGTGTGCGAACAGCAGATCGAGCGCATAGAGGAGTACCTGACACGTGTTCGGATGGATCCACGTTGCACATCGGTTGCAGAGATGAATATTCGTGCCGAAGCATGATTTCAAAGCTAAGCCCCACGGCTGGAGCTCCGATAGCAGGTTTGAAAATAGTTGCAGAGAATTACGAGGTAATATTGGATAAATTAAAAGAACGCTTTGAAAATAAAAAAATTATCGGAAAAGAACATATTAAAAATATTTTTCAACATCCAAAAATTTCCCATGCAAATGCTGCAGACCTTCGAAATCTAATGCATAAGATGAACAACCACCTTACAGGATTGAAAAACATCAATCGACCTGTTGACAGCTGGGAAGACCTTACAGTACACATCATAACCACCAAACTCGATCCAGAAACAGCATTGAAATGGAATGAAGAATCACCTGTGGACAGACTACCAACTCTTGCCGAACTGATGACATTCTTGAAAAGAAGGTGCCAAATTATCGAAGGTAATATTAATTCAAATTCCGTAGTACCTAGTTCAAACAAAATCAGTAGTGGTAGCTTACTTAAAAATCAAAAACCACCAAGGTCATTTATTACGGTTAAAAATGCATGCAATTTCTGTAATAAACAAGGTCATTTCATTTATCGCCTCGCCTTCTTAAATTTGCCTGTAGCAGACAGATTAGATAAGGTGACTTCACTTAAGCTCTGTACAAATTGCTTAAAGGTTAGCAATCACTCTCTAGCTGACTGTCCGTCCAAGAGCGATTTTCATACCTGTGGCAGCAAACACCACTCATTGCTCCACCGTCAAACTGCATCGCACAATCCAACTTCTTCCTTCTTCTCTTCAGCTTTTGGTAGTTCTTTTACGTCAAACCAATTCACACCCAACCGCAACTTGTCATCATAATCAATGAGATTACCTTGACCAACGCACCTGCACCCTCCTCTGCATCAAATCAAACTTATGCTCTTAATAACAACTCGGGAACAGCTATTGTTTACCTTATAGGCGCAAACATACATTACATTCCTTGTCGTGTTTTATTAGATAGTGGATCTCAGATCAACATCATGACTGAACGCATCGTTCGTATTGCCGGTATCAAACGTCGATTTGCACCTACAAATTTTATGTGTGTAAATGACACTTCAGGCAGCTCAAAATACAAATGCTCGGTTGTAATAAAATCTATGTTTACTTCATTTTCCACAACACTAGAAACTTTAGTCATGACTCAAATAACTGAGATGCAGCCTGATATCAAGGTAAACGTTGATGGCTGGAATATTCCAAGTCACATTCAGTTATCAGATATTCACTTCACTTTTCCACAACAAGTTGACTTGCTCATAGGAGCTGATATCTTTTACGACATTTTGGATGTAGGAAAGGTTAGACTTGGTCCAGGTTTACCTACTCTTGTTAACACGCTGCTGGGATGGGTCGTGGCTGGAAGGTTGCCAACAATTTCTACATCAACATGTATCAGCCAATGTCAACTTTTGAAGGTTCCAGATATTCCTAATAATCCGAATAACTCAATCATACATTAAAGGCTTTTCGGGAACTTAAAATTTTGAGTCATCAGTTACAAAGGTATCAAAGGAAGAAAGGGAATGTGAGTCACATTTCTGCTCAAATGTTGCTCGCTTATACTCTGGAAGATATCAAGTGAGACTACCTTTTAGGAAAACTTCGTTTAGCTTAGGAAGTTCTTATGATATTGCGCTAAAAAGATTTTTAAGTCTTGAAAGGAAGTTTTTCAAAAACAAAGAGCTTAAATTAGAATATACCCAGTTCATGGATGAGTTTATTCAACTATCGCACATGGAACGAACAGAATATTTCGACTTTCATCAATCTCACTACATAATATCACATCACTGCGTTTTTAAAATGTCCGGCTCCAGCACAAAGCTTCGGGTGGTCTTTGACGCTTCATCAAAGAGAAGTACTGGTGTGTCTCTTAATGATATTTTGATGGTAGGACCTGTTATTCAACCCGATCTTTTTACAATAACACTAAGATTCAGGTTTTACACATATGTTTTAACCTCTGACATCACAAAAATGTATCGTCAGGTGTCCTTACATCCAGATGACCGACGTTTTCACTGCATTCTTTGGAGATCGAACATAAATGATCATATTAAACTCTATCAACTTACAACGGTTACATATAGCACTGCTCCGGCAGCATTTCTCTCCACTCGAGCACTACAGCAGCTATCCATAGACGAGGGCACACATTTTCCCATGGCTTCTAAGTCAATCAACTCCGACTTTTATGTTGACGATGTATTATCCGGGGCAAATATTTTAGAACAAGCCATCGCTTTACAAAAGCAGTTATCCTCTATCTTGTCAAAGGGTGGATTTAAATTGAAGAAGTGGTGTGGAAATCATCCTGACTTGTTAAAGAACATACCTCAAGAGGATCAGGAAAGCTTGTTTAAAATCAGAAGTTCTAATGCAATCAAGGCTTTAGGAATAATTTGGATCCCTTCTTCAGATCGATTTTTATTTGAAGTCAACAATAGTTTTCACAAACTAATTACTAAAAGATCGTTTTGTCCGAAATTGCGCAATTTTTTGATCCTCTGGGTCTTATAAACCCAGTTATTGTACTGTCAAAAATATTTATGCAGCAATTGTGGTGCTTGAGTTCGATTGGGATGATCGTCTTCCGCAAGAATATAAAGAGTCGTGGATTAACTTTAGAAACCCATTACAGAAACTAAACGATTTGGAAGTACATCGTCATGCGTTTTCAGCATATGCTCGCCATGAAATACATATGAAATACATGCATTCTCAGATAGTTCTGAAAGGGCATACGGGTCATGCGTTTATTTTCGATCCGTAAACCTTAAAAATGAAATAAAGGTTAATCTGCTGTGTGCCAAGTCCTGGGTTGCCCCTGCAAAAAAATGTTCACTACCAAAACTCGAACTCTGTGGTGCAGTAATTATGGCACAACTTGTTAAGCGTCAAACCATTTTCAATTCTGTTGACATCGAAAGCATAACATTTTGGACATATTCGACAATAGTTTTAAGCTGGATAAAGGAGGAATCATGCAACTGGCCAACATTTATTGCAAATAGGGTTTCAATTATTCAAGAAATTTCTACATTTTCCCAGTGGCGACACATACCGACGAAAATGAATCCTGCAGATATTCCTTCTCGAGGTTCGTATCCGCAAGATCTTATTTATTCAAGTCTCTGGTTTCATGGACCAGAATTTTTATTACTGCCTTCTAAAAACTGGCCATCATTTAAATTTAATTTCGAAAAGGATGAAAATAAGTTGGAAAGAAAAAGGAATAAAATAGTTCTGCACAATAACACTATAGATATTAATTCTTCTTTCATAACTAACATTAAATACTATAACAATTATAAGTCCCTTTTACACGTTGTTGGATATATTTTGCGCTTTAAAAACAACTGCATGAAGAGGAATAAAGTTTTACGCATCTTAGGACCCTTAACAGCTGATGAAATCAATGTATCTCTCATAATTATTGTAAAAATAGTACAAAAAACGGCATTTCCTGCAGAGATCACTGCATTAGAGAGGGGAAGGGCACTTCTACAAAATAGTCATATTCAATCACTTGCACCTTTTATCGATCAAAATGGTATAATAAGAGTTGGTGGACGTTTAAAATTTTCAGCGCTGGACTTCAACAGCAAACATCCAATACTGCTGCCGAAGAACCAATCCTTTACGTACATCTTCCTTTGTACATCTTCACATTGTCAACCATCATGTTGGCCCACAAACATTATTAAGCATTGCTAGGCAGACATTTTGGCCAGTTCACGGAAAAATAATATGTCGATCGATATATCGCAAGTGCATTCCCTGTTTTCGCGCTAGACCCATCAAACAAGATCTCCTTATGGGAGATCTACCCGAGCTTCGAGTTCAACAATCACGGCCTTTCAGCGTTATAGGCATTGACTTTTGTGGACCCTTTCAAATATATTTCAGTCGTCGAGGGATTTCATACACGAGGGGTGGCCGTGGCGTAGTGGTAGTAGCAAACGTTTCTCACTCGGAGGGTCCAGGTTCGAATCCTGCCCATGGCAAAATCAGTTTTTCATTGTATAATTGGAACTCAAACAAAAAAATTTTGCGTGTGAAGGCATAACACTGACACGTAGATTTGGCTGTTATAAGAGTTTCAAGCAATGAAAAAAATACTGGGAATTATATCTCGAATCACTCTGAGTGAAGAAAAAACTCTCCGTCCTATTCGGACTCCCACCCCTGGAGATCAAACATAGAAACCAAACATACCTGAGTTTCAAACCACTACAAAAACAATTTTCCTTTCTCCTCCTTCTAACTTTCCGCCCGCGCCATGGCAACAGTAAAAGGGTATCAACCCCTTAGGCGCGCGTAAATTATAAAAAAAAAAAAAAAAAAAAAAACGAAGGGTTATGTGTCAGTGTTTGTTTGTTTTTCAACAAAGGCATCACACTTGGAATTAGTGGAGGATCTTACCACAGCAGCATTTTTGGCCGCACTTAGACGTTTTGTTGGTCGTCGCGGATTGTGTTCTACTATATACAGCGACAACGCAACAAATTTTATAGGTGCCAAGAACTTGTTACATGAATTGTACAAACTGTTTAACAATCATCAACATTTTAATAACATCCTAAGCACTTGCACTGCTATGGGTATAACATGGAAAACAATTCCTGCACGTACTCCACATTATGGCGGCTTTTGGGAAGCCGCAGTAAAATCTACCAAGTTTCATCTTAGACGAATTTTACAGAATGCTAAGCTTAACTTCTTTGAATTTAACACACTTATTATCCAAGTTGAGTCTGTTCTTAATTCCAGGCCAACCACACCTGTTCCTGAAAGTTCCAATGACATGCCAGCAATAACACCTGGTCACTTTATAATAGGTACAGCAATGAACACCATACCAGAACCAGACCTTAAACTAACAAATGTCAACCGGTTACAACGTTATCAGAAGCTACAGTGGTACTTGCAACAATTTTGGAGTCGATGGTCAGCAGAGTACCTCCAAAGCTTACGGCAACGATCAAAATGGGCAAAACATGGCGAGTCACTATGCATTGGTGACATTGTGGTCCTGGATGATGACAACTTACCTCCTCTAAAGTGGCGATTCGGTCGTGTTATAAGCGTACAACCGGGTAAGGATGGCGTCGTAAGAGCTGTGACAGTCAAGACCTCCAGTGGTGAAACTCAAAGGGCTGCTGCTAAAGTAAGACGTCTTCCTATTGATCGGATGTCCTCTCAAGGTGGGGAGTATGTTAAGAAATAATTATACACTAATTTGCCAAAACAACGGAATACCCTGTTTTGTTTACTTTCAACCAATCAAACATTGTCATTTGTTTTTCTTCGTTAACTTCTTTTGCCTTACTTCCGTCTGCCAAGTGCACTCTCTCACATTAAAGTACTCTTTTGAACAAACAAGATCACGCTTGAGTTTTATTTCTTTAAATTTAAAGCCTCATCAAACATCGCCATCCACGAAACTTTTATTTTATAATTTCGCAAAAAGAATTTATATTGCCGGTTGAATTTCATATTATCATTTCATTCACATCATTGACGCCCGTGGCTCCATTTGTAGATCATTGTTGGAAACATTTGAGTGGATTACTTTTGGCCAACCCAAAATTCGGTGAACCTGGCCGCATTGAGGCATTTCCTTGTTCTGACGTATGGGGCACAAATTCCCCTTCGGTCTGATGCGTGCGGGTGCATTCACATCAATTGGCACTTCGACAATTCTATCAGTTGGAGCGCAAATTGGCTTCCAACTCTGACCTCAAGCAGAAATATCTGGATTACATGCGTGAATATGAGCAACTGGGTTACATGTACCTAATCCCAGATCAAGAAGGCGATCCATCTCAAGTCTTCTATAATTCGCATCACGTTGTTACAACGAAATTTCGCTTCGTATTCAACCCTTCGGCAGAAACTTCAAATTTATATTCCTTAAATGATACACAATATGTTGGCCGACCTATTCAGGGTTTATTGATTCACTTAATACATCGATTTTCTCTCTAACCTATTGCACTGACAGCTGATGTGGAAAAATATTCAGGCAGGTACGCATCGACAAGCGACCTCGACAATGGCAACAAATACTTTGTCGAGAGACACCTACTAAACCAATTCGCACTTACCAATTAGCTACTGTTACATATGGGACCACAAGCGGTATTGGCAAGTGGTCATTTCCACTTACGAAAATGGAGATTCATTTACATTACATTCATCATCATTCATCAAGAAGCGACAGATGCTTAGCAATGCAGTGAAACTCTATGACCCTACAGGTATGTTGGCTCCTCTTCTAATTTTCGCAAAGATTTTTATACAGAAACTATGGCAAGCAAAATTGGATTGGGACGAACTACTACCACCCAACTGATTGAACGAATGGCTTACCTTCCGAAATCAGTTGGACCAGTTAGAAGCAAGGCGAATACCACGATGGCTGGGGATTCAGAATACATTAGAAGCTCAGTTATATGGGTTTTACGATGCTGTTATCTATTTGTGCGCCAAAATAGGCGATGTCAATGGTAATACTCAATTAATAACATCAAAGACTCACGTTCGCTACATTCAGGAACATTCAACAATTGGCAATTAGCATCACATTCGCACAAGACTAAACCCAGCAGATTGCGCCAGTCGTGGTATATACGCATTAATCAATCCTCCACTATGGTGGCATGGCCCAACTCAGAATCATTGACGGAGGAGGAGATTATTTTGATGGAGGCAGAATTCAAACCCCTGGAGGCAAAATTAGCTCAGGCCAAATCACTTTACGCTTTGCAGAGTCAATACATCAAGGACGACATAGTGATCGTCATAGATCTACTGGATCGATTTAGCAGTCTTGGCAAACTATTCCTCACAACCGCGTACATCTGGCGATTCAGGAAACGTTGGGAATATCGTTCACATACAAAAGTGATGGCAAATGAAATGAATATTGCTTTGCGTTGGCACTTTGGCTCAGAACAAAACAAGTACTTCTGTGGCTGCTTCTTTGCATAAACGAAACAGATAAACAACAATTAATGCTTACAATACTAAATATCTTTATTAATGTCTGAATAGAATCTTTCCAATTGTGCTCCAGCTACCTGGCCTTTTAGACGGAAAAATTGAGAAGTATAATTCTACAGATTGCAGCGTCGTTGGCGAAGAATTTGCTTCCTAGGGCGCCGTTCTTTATCCTGTGTCTGAGTTTGGCAACTATTGTTATCCCTCAGCACTCCTTCTATAGTTCTTCGCCTAATGTCTGGGGAAAAACTCACCCTTTGTTTAGTTTCAGTTGTCATTCAAGAAGTTTTTAATTTTGTTTTCAGATGTGGAGACAATTGTTGAATTCTTCTCTAAGTACTTACTGTCGGTTCTTCTGGAGTGTGTTCTGGCTGGTTTAATGCAGACTCCAACTCCTCCTCGGTTGTCATGTGTGCCAGAGTCAGTTTCCAGTTTCGATTCCAATGTTTCTGTGCACTCCATTAATGTTAACAGTGAAAACGCGGTCATTTAATCTTTGAAAGTTGTGTGTACGCACAGCGTACGAATGCGTGTGTGTAACTATGTCTTTTGCCATAAACATGCGCGTCTTGGTGTGATATGCCGTTGGAGTTGGTTTCATCGCCCTCATGACAATTCTTTGTCGTTCAACAAATACCTGTGGGTCTGCAGTTGCCTCTTGTTGTGTGCAAATCTCACGTGGAATGCGCAACATTGTTCCATAGTTCTGAGTCCTAGCAGGACTGTGGGTAGTGCTTCAATCCATGGAATATGTGCATTACGCATCAATGCCGCTTTCAATCAACGATGCCAATTGGGGCCGGGTGGTATGGCGTTGTCCTTATTTTCTTTGCTCCAATGAATCTAGTTAATGCTTGGAATAAGTGAGACTCAAATTGGGGTCCTTGGGTGCTGGTAATCTTTAGTTGTGTACCGTGAGTGAAAAAACTTGCTGCAATTGTTTCCGCAATGGTGTCTTTCAATGGTATGACTACCGGACAACGTGGTAAGCTGAGTTGTCGTTGCTGTCTTTATGAAGCCTTTTCAGATTTTTGGGCAAATGCCTAAATTAAAGGCTTGTGATACGACTTGATCAAGAATTTTCGGCATTCGAGGAGATGTTCGAAGTACTTTATCGCTTCAAATATGGCTAACAACTCTCTGTCATAAGTGCTGTAGTTTTTTTCTTGTTTACTGAGTTTGCGCGAAAAAAAATCCAACTGGTGTCGAATTCCCATCAAGATGTTGTTCAAGGGTGGGTGGCTCCTATTGCTACGTCGGTATTAAAAATGTTGTGCTCGCTATTGAAGAACGCTATTGTTTGATTGTCTCAAAGACTTCTTCGGCTTCCAGTGTCCAGTTTACAACCATTCTTTAATTTTTTCTGGAGTCGGTTAAAAAACTGTTCAGAGGTGCTTGAGTTTTTGCTCCATCTGGAATCAGTCGTCAGTAGTAGTTAATGGTATCGAGAAATTTCCTAAGATCCTTGATGGTTTGAGGTTTTGGATAATTTTTTATCGCTTCGACTTTGTCTCTTGGTGGTTTGTACCCGTTTTCAGATATGGTAAAACCCAGATATTTGAATTCGGTCTGACCGAATAGACACTTGCTTAGGTTTATTTTAAGGCCATGTATCTTAAGTTTGTCGTTGATGTTGCGAAGATGTCTAAGGTGTTGGTGGTGAGTTTCCGACATAATGATGAAGTTGTCGATGTAACAGAAGACATAACCTAGATCACGGAATATCTAATCTACGTGTTTCTGAAATGTTTGCGTTACACAGCGTAGACCATAAGGCATTACAACTCGTACAATCCAAAAGGAGTTATAATGGCTGTCTTTTGGATGTCTTTCTCTGCCAGGCTTTGGCGACGTCAAGAGTGGAGAATATATTTTTTCCATGTCATCTGTGAAATAAGTTCTAGATGAGTGGTGGAGGGTATCTATCAGGCATCGTTTGGGCGTTAAGCTTGCGATAGTCACCATACGGCCTCCGTTCACCTGTCTTTTTTTTGTCGAACAACAAGTGGGCTTGCCCATGGGCTCTTTGAGGGTCTGATGATGCCTTTCTACAACATAGCATTTATTTTTTCTTTCGCTGCTTTCCATTTGTCGCCAACTAGTCTGCGAGGGCGTTCAGCTGTTGGTTGACCATTGGTTCGCTGGTTGAGTAATCTCTTTATAAGTCGACAGTAGCTCTGCGTATATAGTTGGAGGAAGAAATGTTTGCACTGTGGATTGTTGACATCCCGTAAATCTCAGCTTCCATCACTTTTCCTGTCACTTTGCATGATGTGGATCTAGTAGTCTGCGTTTTCTTTGTGGCGGTACCACACAATTCCTACTCTCTTCCTTTCCCTTCAGCCTCACTCATCCACATTCTTTTCCGTTGGTTCTTCAAAATCCTAGAAGGGTGGTGGGCAGCCATGGGTCAGTCAGCTATTGGTGCACCTACATAGTATCTTGAAAGATCAACCACAGCAGGTAGGACGGACGGTCCATTGAAGTAACCATTTGGAGGAAGGCGCGAGACCAGCGTCCAACGCTTTAGTGAACAATAGCCATTCACAAAGTCGTCGGCTTTTGCCCTTGTGTTGTGTTGTCTTTCCTATCGGGTAGTTTCCTTAGCTTTAGAAGGCATCTCCGCTCCATCACGGTCTCTCCTGCCCGATCCGCTTTTTGCCCCACCCGTTCATTTTATGTCCGTTGTCTCCTTGGAGAAGTATACTAGCGGGAAGAATTGGTGGGTTTGTGAGCTCTGTCTTTCTGCTTTTATACTTATCGGAGGTGACAACCAATACATCCACGAGAAGAAGAGACAGTAGTCTCGGTGGAGTGACAGACGGTCACCTTAAGCCTAACGCTGTACGTCTAGAGCCAGATGGACGGTCTGGAACCCTCTGCATATCATAAATACACAAAGCCACAGAACCAGGCGGACTGACACAGACGATCTATTTGGTGACAGACGCTCACCGCCTTAAATACAAACAAAAAAACAGAAAATAAAATTGTACCAAAACTGTTATAAAGAATGAACCCCTTTATTTAGTCTTTATTTAGTTTTTCATTGGGCAGCACTCCAGATGTAGAATTCCCTCTCCTGTGGCCGTCTCATGATTAGTTCCTAGTGTAGATCAGTTCCTAATTTCCCCAGATTTGGGAAATAAGACATAAGAAAGCACGAATGTGTGTGTCTATGAGAGAGTGGAAGCAACGGAGGTTCAATGCACGGTGGCACACTTCAGCAAATTTGCGGAGCGCTGCAAACTCCAAAATTGAGCCGTTGCACTCATTCATCCGCATTCATCCGAATGGATGTATGAACGTGTATATAATATCGGTGGGATAGGGTTAATCACTTCTTGGTTGACCCTCAAAAGGTTAGGAAAAGATTTAAGAAAAAAAAAAACAAGAATTTGAAACAACAAAAAAAGTAAAGAGAAAAGATAATTAAAACAAAAAAAAGGAAAGGAAAAATAAAAGGGACTGGTTGATATACAAAACCGAGGAGGAAATACGGACGAAATCAGGACGGACAGGATAGGAGTATAACAGTACTAAAGAACAAGATAAGTAGTCTTATTTACCCCGAGCGAAACCTTTTAGTAAGAGAAAAAAAATAAGATTTTGCATTCGGTACCGGGTTCCCAACTAACGATTCAATTTATTTAGTGGTACCTTCAGTACCGCCATTTGACTTAACGTTTTGTTATTGCCGCTTAACGGCTTCCGCAATACACTGTTTTGCCATTACTCCGCAAATAAAGCGTTCTTTTATAAAGTGACAAAAAAAACTATAGTCTATTTTTCTCCGGGATATTGTGTGGTATCTCTTCCGACTTATTTTTAGCATATGATTTTGCATTTCCACTAGGAGCAAAAAGTGCATGGCGCCTAACACCCATTAGTTTATTGTAACATCGGTGGTTTATTTAACATTTAAAAATATCGTTTTCCCTGAAACCAGCCCAGCTGAGCAGACAATTGGTTCAGCAAACAATATTGCTGCCATTGCAAATTTCCCCTCAGGGAATTTTCTGTTCCCCAGGAAATGCAGGTGACAGATCGTCACACGAATCCCAGCCAATGACAGTGTAGCTCGGTTTTTTTTCAATTAAATTGGTTTTCGGTTGTTTTGGTTTTGCCGGCAGCCCGGCAATTGAATAATTTTATTTCAGTAGATCGGGAAAATTTGCATAACATCTTAAATATTAGATCACTTAGACCATAGTATGCGATCAGATCGGCTCCGATAATGGCTGACTTGACTTTGGCAATGGCAAATGACTAACTGATGGCACGTCGAAGACCCAGTGTTATATTTGCTTTTTTTAAGAAAAAGTTTTTCGCCTAAAAGAAGGCTTTATTCTTTTTGTCTCTCCTTTTATCCTTTGTGGTTAACGCAGCGTGTAGGTTCGAATCTCAGCGAGGACCGATTTTTATGTTGATTTTTTTTTTTTGGAATTCGTCTTTCTCAAATCTCGTGGGTAGCGGCGCTATGGCGCGAGGTAAACTACCGTGAATCGGGAAAGAGCGAACCGGATAAGGAGTCCGCTTGGAAGTGAGGAGGGCGAATAGACAATTCAGGGCAGTCGGTTTTGAGTTTTGGTTGAGTTAGGACGAACGTAAGGAGCAGACGTCCATTGAGTTAAGGAATACAAAAAAAAAATAAAAATAAAAATAAAGTTAAAGATAAAAGGACAAGTATATCCTAATAAACAAAAAAAAAAAAGGAAATAGGCGAAGGAAGAAAACAGGAGTCACACCACACCAGAGGAGTCGTTTGAGTGGCAGATGGAAAATTTATAGAAGAAAAAATAAGACGAAAGAGCATATAGACATGCTCGTATATATATACATTTATCAAGGTATCGTACTAATATATTGTATAAAATCGAACATAAAGTACATGTAACACGAATATGAAATAGAAACTAAAAACAAATTTGTGAAAAGACAATAAGTAGTGACTAGGGTACACTTAGTTTAACAGTTCGGGCCGGATCAAAGTACACAACTTTCAAAAATCCGCTTCGTCGTAGCACGGGCCGCAGTAAAAATTGGTGAATCGTGTATGCCTAGGTTCGAATCCCGGTTCGACCAATCTTTTTTTTCCTTTTTGTCTCTATTCGGAGTTGGCGCTATTATTTTTTTTTATTGCACTCGTTTTTGGAGTTTAGATATAAGTTAGTGTTTAAGATCTTTTGTATTAGGCTAAGACGGTCTAATCCCAATTCATTCATTTTGCTTATTATTCTCTTTTTTTTTGTTTTTTTGAATTGGCCTTATTATTTGTCTTGTGAATTAATTTTTTTTTGGAGTTTACATATAAGTTAGTTTTTAAGATCTTTTGTATTAGTCTAAGGAAAGCAATTTGTGAAATATATATATTATATACATAGTAAGGAAGAGTGGTGTACATATCGGTTTTCGTTTTCCATTTTGTTTTTTTTATTGAGACGGTTCGATCGCGAATGCCGGTGGTTAGTCGCGGTTCTAACCAGTGGTAAGTCGAACGGAAGAGCAATCGCGTGGCGCCCACATACCATCTTCACTCACGACCATTCTCCAGGTTGGTCCGGCATCCTTCCGCTTGACGTCGCAGCGTTGCTTTTTTTTTTGTTTAGGGAATCGACGGTAACATTTTGACGCCCAACGTGGGGCCTTATTTGTAACGAAACATAAAAATCAGCCTTTATCGTTGGTTCGCGATTCAGTTTTCTTTATCTTTCAACGGCCTTACGATTTTGCACGACTTCTTTTGGTGTGTTGTGATTGCGATATCCGATTAATTTTCTTTTCGTTGTTGTATTAGTGTGTATTGTATTGTATTTGTACAAATTTAGCACAACATGGAGGTCAATAGATTGAACGGGGAGGAGTTGACCTATGAATTGAGCGTTAGGGGGCTTAAAGCAAATACGGTAGATGAAATGAGGAAGATGTTGCGAACGGCAATGCGAAGGGATGATAGCTTCCTTGTACCTGAGCACCCCTACACTTTTGAGGAAGATAGAACTGCAGTTGTAGCTAAGCTAGAGGAAATTCTTCAGCTGATAGGGAATTTTCAGGGAGGGGAAGAATCTGGGGAGTATAAAAAGATAGTAGATAAATCGGAGTGGGTGTTAAGACGACTTGGTAGATCTAACGCCTCGAACGCGGAGGATAAAGCTTTCCTTTCAGACGCTAGGCAGCAAGTTGTAGGGCTTCTATCTAATCTGGATATTAAGGCAAGTGTAGAGCAGCCAATTGCGGCAGAGGTAGAACAGGTTGCGAGTCGAGTAGGTGCTCTTAATTTAGGTAGCAAAACAGGTGGGCATATTAGCCCGCAACCTCAAGCTACGTCTTCTCCGTACTTCCTTTCCACGGATCGAGTCCCGGTTCTTAAATGGGGTTTGAAGTTTAGCGGTGATCATACGCAGTCTCTTTGTAGTTTTCTTGAGAAAGTAGAGGATTTAAGGGTTGCAAGGGGGATTTCTAGGGATGATCTTTTCCGTTCAGCATACGATCTTTTTGAAGGAAAAGCAGCCATATGGTACCGGGCGAATAAACCCGGTATTGCCACATGGAAGCACTTAATAGAAAAGTTAAGAACTGAGTTTCTACCACCAGGGTATGATGATCGGCTTTGGGAAGAGATCAGAAATAGGACACAGGGACGTTCTGAGACCATTGGAATTTTTGTTAGTGTGATGTTAGGGTTGTTCTCAAGGTTAGGCGATCCCTGCCCCGAGGAGGTAAAACTGAAGTGGATTAAGCGAAATGTTTCTCCCTTTTATCAAACGCAGATGGCATTGGTTGAAATCACATCTCTGGATCAGTTGATTGACATTGGCCATCGATTAGAAGCAACGAGATACCATGTTGAGAGTTTCGTGCCTCCGCCTTCAAGACGCATCACTTCACTCTTGGAGCCAGACCTAGCCTACGTAGACATTGATAACCACGACGAACTATACGCGATGGTTCCCGCTACTAACCTAAACTCAAGGCCTCTAACTTGTTTTCGATGCAGGCAGCCTGGGCACATCGCAGCACAATGTTCACAGCTTGTGCGCTGCTATGGCTGCAACGCAGTCGGCGTTGTGAGGAGTCGTTACCCTCGGTGTTCTCCACAAGTATCCCGTCCGGGAAACAGTGCAGCGGCTCAAGGGCAGGCGGGCCATTGAGTCGGGCGAAAAATTCCGCAAAAGGGTCTTTCCTGTCAGGAAAGGCTAAAAAGAAGGCAGGGGAGTGTAACTTGGCGTTAGATTTTATTTTGGAGAAGAAAGGTTCCGATCGGCGACCATACCTTACGGTAGAAATTTATGGGGTCAAGCTACTGGGACTGTTGGATTCGGGGGCATCTCGCACAATTGTAGGGGCAGCTGGTTGGGAAGCACTTCGATCTTTTAACTGCAAATTGATTGATGTGGACGTGAAATCAGTATCAGTTGCCAATGGGGATGGCGTTGAAGTGAAGGGAGCTATTCAAGTTCCAATAGAGAACCTCATTCTAGGTGCTGATTTCTGGGAACGTTTTGCAATTATACCAGACTTAAAGAATCGCGTGTGGCATTTCTCGGTGGAAGCTTGTGAGATTGGGGGTAGTTCGGAGTTAACACCCCAGCAGAGGAAGCACTTACAAGATTTAATTGATAATGTTTTCGCCAGCATGGGTGCGGCACTCGGATGTACCCACCTTGTAGAACATGTTATCAAGACCACTGCTGACCCCATTAAGCAGCGATATTACCCTGTATCTCCGAAAGTTCAAGAGCATATCAATAGGGAGGTAGATGATATGCTCGAAGCGGGTGTTATAGAACCTTCATCTAGCCCTTGGTCTTCCCCAATCCTTTTGATTAAAAAAAAAGATGGCAGTTATCGTTTCTGTGTAGACTTCCGAAAGTTAAACCAAGTTACTGAGCGGTATGCGTACCCTATACCTTATGTTTCGGCCACTCTCGATAAGCTGAGGAACGCAAAATATCTTTCGTCCTTGGATATCAAGTAAGCCTACTGGCAGATACCAATGGCTAATGCATCTAAGAAATACACGGCGTTCACTATTCCCGGGAAGGGGTTGTATCAATTTCGCCGCATGCCGTTCGGGCTACACAATGCCCCAGCAACATGGCAGCGTTTTATTGTTACAGTCATCGGAGCTTGAACCGAACGTGTTCGTGTACCTCGATGATGTTATCATTGTAACGGAAACGTTTGAGCAGCACCTGATGGTATTGAAGGCTGTTTTGTCGCGAATACAAGAAGCTGGACTGGTTCTTAGTCGGGAAAAGTGCGAATTTTGTAAGGGCGAACTGAAGTATCTGGGGTACATCGTCAACCAAAAAGGGTTGTTGGTCGATCCAGACAAAGTTCGAAGTATGGTAGAATACCCACGACCAACGACGGTGACCGCAGTACGAAGGTTTGTCGGCATGGTCTCGTGGTACAGGCGTTTCGTACAGAACTTCTCCGACTTGGTCGCACCTATTACCGAACTCTTGAAGAAGAAGAGAAAGTTCATCTGGAGTGAGCAGTGCGAGAGCTCTTTTCGTGAGTTGAAAGAGAAATTGGTTCACGCTCCAATATTGACTTGCCCAGATTTTAGCTTACCCTTTACGGTTCACACAGATGCATCTGGTTCCGGTATTGGCGCTGTGCTTACTCAGGCACACCCAAGGGAAGGGAAGAAGGTGATCAGTTACCTAAGCAGGACCTTGTCGAGGACGGAACGCAATTTTTCTACAACGGAGCGAGAGTGCCTTGCAGTTCTCTGGGCGATTGAGAAGCTCCGTCCTTATTTAGAAGGCAGCGTCTTTACGGTTGTCACTGATCACCATTCGTTGTTATGGCTGAATAATTTGAAGGATCCACAGGGTAGGTTGGCTCGGTGGGCAGTCAAATTGCAGCAGTATAGTTTTTCTTTTGTGCACAGAAAAGGGAAGGAACACTTGGTACCAGATGCCTTATCAAGAGCGCAGGGGGAAGAAGTCGCTTTGGTAGGTAGCCAAGTTTCTTGGTATAATAGGATGAAAGGGCTGGTCATCAAGAATCCGGAAAAGTATCGTCAGTGGAGACTCAAGGATGGAGTTCTATACCGACATGTTCCGACAAATTATCCAGCGCTCGTAACTCCCGAAGACCTCTGGAAAAAGGTCATTCCAAAGGAGAGTAGGATCGAAGTTCTTCGTGAATGTCACGATCACATATTAAGTGGGCATGGGGGTATTCAAAAGACTCTCGATAGCGTCACGTCTAAGTACTATTGGCCCAAAATGAGGAATATAATTTCAGGTTACGTGCGACGGTGTAAAGTGTGTCAGGTCTCCAAACCAAGTCTCCAGAAACCAGCGGGTCTTATGGCAACTAGAAGCGGAGTCACTAAGCCATGGGAGATGCTGTGTGTCGATTTTGTCGGCCCGCTGCCACGTTCAACAAGGGGGTATCGATATATCTTAACCGTGGTGGACTATTTCTCAAAGTTTCCGTTGTTTTATCCGGTGAGAACAGCCACGGCAAAAGCCGTTAAAATGATTCTAGAGGAGCAGGTGTTCTTGGTATTTGGCGTCCCTAGGTGGATCGTTTGTGATAACGGCGCACAATTTAAAAGTCGGGAAATGTCTGAGTTGGCATCAACTTATGGTGTAACGCTCGATTTCACAGCCTGTTACCACCCTCAGGTAAATCCAGCTGAGCGTTACAATCAGACCTTGAAGACCAAGCTCCGTGCTTACATAGCCGACAATCACCGCACGTGGGACATACTGCTCCCAAAAGTGGCCTGCGCGATACGAACTTCTACACATGAAGTACTTAAGACAACTCCATATTTCGTACTCTTTGGTCGCGAAATGCAAGTAAAGGGTGATAAGCCGCCTATTCCGGCGACAGGATACACTGCCGATAGATCAGGGGATATTCAAGCCTGGGCTAAGAACCTGAATGGCGTGATCAGTGATGTTAGGAATAGGATACTCACTTGTTCCCAACAGTCCGCCCGACAGTACAACCTGAGGCGAAGGGATACTCAGTTTTATCCAAGGGACAAGGTGTTGAGAAAAAATGTTGTGCTGTCTGATGCGGCCCAGTACTTTACCGCCAAACTCGCACCAAAATATGTTGGCCCATTTGAGGTGTTAAAAAGAGTATCACCGTGGACATATGAATTGTGGAATCTTAGGGGGAAAACAACGGGGGTATGGCATGCTAAGGACCTCAAGATTTTTAACGATCCAACTGATCTTCTGTAAGTGAAGTCCTTTTAGCGAAAACCTTTTTGAAAGAAAGGGGGGAGTTGTTATATTTGTTTTTTTAAGAAAAAGTTTTTCGCCTAAAAGAAGGCTTTATTCTTTTTGTCTCTCCTTTTATCCTTTG
Source organism: Volucella bombylans (assembly GCA_949129095.1). NCBI lineage: Eukaryota > Metazoa > Arthropoda > Insecta > Diptera > Syrphidae > Volucella > Volucella bombylans. The sequence goes on from OX422140.1 coordinate 236,223,185, forward strand.
TGGTTAACGCAGCGTGTAGGTTCGAATCTCAGCGAGGACCGATTTTTATGTTGATTTTTTTTTTTTTTGGAATTCGTCTTTCTCAAATCCCGTGGGTAGCGGCGCTATGGCGCGAGGTAAACTACCGTGAATCGGGAAAGAGCGAACCGGATAAGGAGTCCGGTTGGAAGTGAGGAGGGCGAATAGACAATTCAGGGCAGTCGGTTTTGAGTTTTGGTTGAGTTAGGACGAACGTAAGGAGCAGACGTCCATTGAGTTAAGGAATAAAAAATAAAAAAAATAAAAATAAAGTTAAAGATAAAAGGAAAGTATATCCTAATAAACAAAAAAAAAGGAAATAGGCGAAGGAAGAAAACAGGAGTCACACCGCACCAGAGGAGTCGATTGAGAGGCAGAAGGAAAACTTTTTGAAGAAGAAATAAGACGAAAGAGCATATAGACATGCTCGTATATATATACATTTATCAAGGTATCGTACTAATATATTGTATAAAATCGAACATAAAGTACATGTAACACGAATATGAAATAGAAACTAAAAACAAATTTGTGAAAAGACAATTAGTAGTGACTAGGGTACACTTAGTTTAACAGTTCGGGCCGGATCAAAGTACACAACTTTCAAAAATCCGCTTCGTCGTAGCACGGGCCGCAGTAAAAATTGGTGAATCGTGTATGCCTAGGTTCGAATCCCGGTTCGACCAATCTTTTTTTTTCTTTTTGTCTCTATTCGGAGTTGGCGGTATTATTTTTTTTATTGCACTCGTTTTTGGAGTTTAGATATAAGTTAGGTTTTAAGATCTTTTGTATTAGGCTAAGACGGTCTAATCCCGATTCAATCATTTTGCTTATTATTCTCTTTTTTTTTGTTTTTTTGAATTGGCCTTATTATTTGTCTTGTGAATTAATTTTTTTTTGGAGTTTACATATAAGTTAGTTTTTAAGATCTTTTGTATTAGTCTAAGGAAAGCAATTTGTGAAATATATATATTATATACATAGTAAGGAAGAGTGGTGTACATATCGGTTTTCGTTTTCCTTTTTGTTTTTTTATTGAGACGGTTCGATCGCGAATGCCGGTGGTTAGTCGCGGTTCTAACCAGTGGTAAGTTGAACGGAAGAGCAATCGCGTGGCGCCCACATACCATCTTCACTCACGACTATTCTCCAGGTTGGTCCGGCACCCTTCCGCTTGACGTCGCAGCGTTGTTTTTTTTTGTTTAGGGAATCGACGGTAACACCAGATTAAGAGTAAGATGTTTTTGCCCATAGAATTTGATCATAGTATAATTTTTTGTTGGCATCTACTACCTATGTTTCTTATTGTTACCCAGATGTGTGGGTACTGCAGTGGTGTAGTGGTAGTAGCAAACGCTTCTCACTCGGTGGGTCCAGGTTCGAATCCTGCCCATGGCAAATCAGTTTTTCATTGTGTAATTGGAACTCAGACAAAAAAATTCTGCGTGTGAAGGCATAACACCGACACGTAGATTTGGCTGTTATAAGAGTTTCAAGTAATGAAAAAAATACTGGGAATTATATCTCGAATCACTCTGAGTGAAGAAAAACTCTCCGCCATATTCGGACTCCCACCCCTGGAGAGCAAACATAGAAACCAAACACACCTGAGTTTCAAACCACTACAAAAACAATTTTCCTTTCTCCTCCTTCTAACTTTCCGCCCGGGCTCTGGCAACAGTAAAAGGGTATCTAACCCCTTAGGCGCGCGTAAATTATAAAAAAAAAATTAAGAATTTGTGGCGTGAAGGGTGATACTCACCGAATTTATTTATGCTGTCGTTCACCGCTTCCGTGAATGACAACAAGTTTAGTTTTTTTCTTGGGTTGCCGCATGGAAGGTGTAGGGCCAAGTGTACTTCCTCGCATTTTCTCCAAACTTGATATGGAAGTAGCTTTTTCCCTCAGCACTTTGAGTCCAGGAGCGAGATCTAAATCTGTATGTAGACTTCTTCCTCATTGGTATATTTCTGTTGTTTATTCCCGCTGGTTTTTTTATTACCATTACTAGCTCGGCTAACGTCTTTTCTATTTTGTTCAGTCTGTCTTCAGAATACGTGTCTTTCCGAGATCTGTACGATGGACCTATATCTTTGTCGTTGTTGTTGTTCAGAGCCATGACGCATGGAGTGTGACTGTTGTTTTCCATTATGCTATCAGCTATGTCAATGAGATCTGTAAGGGTGGTTTTTTGGACAACTTTCAGTATGTTGTGCACGTTTCCTGGAAGCAATCCTAACCACTTTGTTCGGAGAAGATCATCGGATACCTTGTTGTTTGCTAAATCTTTCATGTGCCGTAGTTGTTGTGACGGCTTTCTGTCTCCAAGTTCAATTTCGGACAGCAGTTTGTTTAATTGGCGTTCGGAAGAGTCTGTGAATCTCTTAATTAGATTGTCTCTGAGATGCAAGTATTTCTCTTCGTTGGGCGGCGCTTTGATGATGTTTGAAACTTTAGCTGTAGCAGATTCGTCTATAGCTTCAATGACGGCGTCGTATTTGGCTCAGTCAGAACGAAGAATTCTCCTACGGAATATGGATTCTACTTCGTAAAACCAAAGATGGGGCTTACCTTTCCAGAAACTCGGAAGTTTGTAGACTTATGTAATAGCAGGAAACTTCGTTGCGGTTCTCACTGGCAGCTTGGTCACGAAAGATGTCCTTATTTGTTGCAGGTGTTCTACTTCGTCCTGAAGTTGTTGCAGGCGGTCCGTTAGGAGTTCCTCGTCTAGAATGTTCTCGGCTTGTGTCGGTAATGGCGAATTTCTTCCAGACATCGTTTTATTCGATTATTATATTGTTCTCTAATTCGCGGTCACCAGTGTGGCTGCTTCTTCCCACCAACGAAACAGTAAACAACAATTAATACATACAATACTAAATATCTTTATTAATGTCTGAATAAAATCTTTCCAATTGTGCTCCAGTCACCTGGCCTTTTAAAGGGAAAAATTGAGAAGTGTAATTCTACAGATTGCAGAGTCGTGGGCGAAGAATTTGCTTGATAGGGCGCCGTTCTTTGTCCTGTGTCGAAGTTTGGCGACTATTGTTATGCGTTGGCGGTGCTATCGATTGCAATGTTGCCACACTTCTACCCGGAAATTAAGCAATTGCAGAAATCGCAATGCACTTTCCCATAAAGCAAAATACTAACATTGGCACCATTCATCGACACAGAAGCAGGCGATATTCTTAGATTGGCCAGTGGATTGGACCACGTGTCAACTGGCAACGAGAAGCGGCATCCAATTATTTTACCGAAAGAAAGCACTTTGATGGAATTCATCATCCACCAGGCTCACTACTACACATTGCATGGAGGCATTCAACTCATGTTGACCACTCTTCGAGAAAACTATTTTATACTACACGCACGTATATTAGTACAATGCAATGCATCTCTAAGTGTACGCTATGCCGTCGTCATAAACACATATTAGGCATCATTGCCTAAGGCTCGCCAACACCACCATTTGCAGTCTCTGGCCGGGATTACTGTGGTCCTTTCCACATTCGAATTGGTTCGAAAAAAGTGCGCAACAGTGAAGAAAACGTACGTGGCAATTTTTGTCTGCATGGCAACTAAGGCAGTCCACATCGAATTGGCAGAGGATCTATCATTAGAAGGATTCATTAATCTTTTCACTTGCTTTGTGAATCCACATGGCCCATGAACGGATCTATATAGTGACAATAGCTCCGCCTTTGTTGTTGGAAATCGGATACTGATGGAAGACTTTGTAGGTTGGCTACACAACACTTGACAAATCGAGGTACTATTTGGCATTTCATTACACTTGGCGTAACACATCACGGTGGACTGTGAAGCGGCGGTCAGATCCGCTAAACGGCATCAATTTACTACGATCAATTGCACACTCTTTTGGTACATGTGGAAGCATGTTTGAATTTGCGGCTTTACACGACACGTTAGATGACAACTTGGCGTTAACACCCGCTGACTTTTTAACAAGAAGTTCCATTGCGGTGGTGCCGACAAGTCGGTAACCGACTTGCCTCCCAATCGCTTGTCTTATTTTGGTCAGTTAAGGCAGATGGAACAACTTTTTTTGGCAAAAATGGCATGATGAATATCTATCAACTCTACAACCAAGATCCAAATGGCATAACCCAACGACAATTTACAACTTGGCGACATCGTCATCGTATGACACGAAAATCTACCAGCAACTCATTGGAGACTTGGCAAGGTTATCGCTTTACACCCCGGCGAAAATGGCTTAGTACGTGTGGCTACATGGAGCATTCAAAGGGTGAATGCACCCGTCCAATACATAAACTATGCAGGCTTTTGGAAGATTCTGGACGTATCCGCCCAATCGGGCAGAATGTTTTAGATTGTACAGTGTGAGCATTGGTAGACTGTTTTCCTTGGTCGACACTGGTGGCATTGAAATCGCATAGAAACGTCAAATTTATATAATGGTTATTGGAGATTAAGATTATGAGCTTGGAATAAAGTGAATTTCTGCGTTTTTATAAAACTTTGCGTCTTGTCTGATTAGTATCTGCGTGTATGGACGCCTTTATTTTATACAAAATTCAACTGGTGAACTCACTCGCATATCTTTGGCATGCTGGTATTTATACTCGAATGACATACTTCGACAACAATCCTCGCTATCCAGCGTCCCATACAATTTACATTTTGATAGAAAATTCGTTTCCATTCTCCATTCACAATTGGTTGAGTCTTTGCTATTCAAATATCGAAATATTCTGCTCTTCGAGTATCGAAATTTTCCGCTATGTAAATCTGGATTACGCTGCTCATATTTAAATGGCTATAAGTTAATAATAAATATAAATAAACATCTAAGACATACTCAGTGATTACTCACAGATTCTCCTCCTTGTTCCCTCGATCCTTTTCCCTTCCTTTCAAATTATGTTTTATTACACCAATGATAACAAATTCTCTTCATTACACAAAGTCTCACTACTGAATAAGATCTTCATTCGAATTGAACACGCATGATCCGCTGGTACACCGTCCCCACTCCGGGGATAATGACAACAAATCTACGATTTCCACTCAAACACTACGCAAAACACCAAAGAAAAAGTATAAAGCGCATCAAATACAATTAAATGGGTAGTAATAACGGCAAACAAAGGATGCAGTGTGTACGAAGAAAACAAAAGGATGAAGACAAAGAGTTGCGGTAAAAGATCAGTCGTGCACCAATAATATCAGCGAATAATTTAATTTGCTGGGATAAGAGTGTTTGTTGATGACGTTTTTTGGTAAAATGCGAAGGAAATTGACATTGATGACAATTCACACGTATTTACAGGAAGGCCACACAAATAGGGGCGATCAGTGGAAAGTGGGTTTTGGATTCCCAATATCTGGAGAGTTTGCCATCTATGTTAGTTCATCTATGAACACAACATCCATCTGCTCTGCGTCTGCTGCTGCAGTCATCGATTTTGAAACGACTCATGTTGCTCTAGCCAATAGAATAGGATTGATTGTAAAATGTCAGCTGGGGGATAAATTTGCAAGTTTAGTGCTCAACCATACAATATGCATAGTGAGAAATTTTTGCACACGCATTTTCTTCTGTTTCTTGACTGATTGCTAGTTATCAATTTAAATGTCTAGATGATGGAAACGTCGTTCGGCGAATGGTCGGAGGGATTGGTTGAAAAGGTCGCATGACTCCATTCTAATGCCTAAAAATTGAGAAATCGAATATTTTTCAATTTTGGTGTTGAATGAAAATTAAATCTCAATGCTTGAAAAATATTCTGGGAGGTGGTAAAGCATCATTTTCCAAGTATGTATTGTACTATATAACTCTCTCACATTGGCAGTCATCCTACTATCTTCCTAAATAATTTATTTACGCAGAAGTTTATTTTTTATCCCAATTTTCAATATTTGGTTTTTCACCTCCAACACATATCCCCACAAGGGACACATCAGCAAATACTGCTATAGCGTTGTGCAAGGTCATTCTCACCCCTTTCACCATCCCCCTTCATCTTTCGACGAATAGTAAATATTGTGAACGCAGATCATTTTATGCAAAGAAATATTAAAATATCCTATGAAAAACAACGACAAAAAAGCTTTTAAATTTTTTTAACATTAAATTGTAAAGTTCCACAAACACGTGAAGAATCAGCAAACATCAAATTAGCATCGCTTCCAAAAGTTCAACTCATTTCAACTTGAGCAGCAGCAGCAGACGCATTGTGGGTTAACAAATATAAATTTATTTCACTAAATCTTTTCTATTAGAATAATAATCACATCATATTTTTGTAATTTGTGTGTGGGTACAAATGCTAAATCTTATTTCTTTTAACACAATCGCGTTTGTTTAATGTAACTCAAGTGTTACTGTATATTAATTGTTCTTTAGTATACTCATTACCACTGGTGGGGGGAAGTATTGTCAATTAAATAAAATGCACAGTGTGAATTGTTAATTCCAATTAATTTATTTCTAAAACCATCAACACCTTAAATACTAATGAATACCCAACATTGCAATTTAGGCAGCAACCTGGTGACCTAATAATATATATGTAGGAAATATTATTTTATTGACAAAAGTGAAAAATAATGGTTTTACAAAATAAAGGCAACAAAACTGACAAAATTAAAGTAAAGACAAAATTTAACAAAATTAAACTGGACCGCCGATGCCGCCGAGATGTACTGCTGCCAAAAGAAGACTCTCTTCCGCATTCATCATTCGCTCGCTCGTCGACTCTTCTCCTCAGCCCAGCGAATGACATCCCAGGTTACTGTAAATAATTTTAAATCGAGCGCAGCTGGTCGGTCGACGATCCATTACAAATGAGTAATTAAAAAATGATTACAAATGAATACATAGCTTTTCTACACTCGGCCATCCTAAACTTACTCGACTGTACTCAGTCAAAATTGACACCATCAGATTCGTCGTCACCTCCTTCGTCGTCATTACTGTCGTTCGCCCAGGGCTTCATGTGATCCGCTGAAGTGGATACTATATTAGGTTCCTCATGCTCACCCTCTTTTCGGACATCGTATCGGTCGTTCCCCTTGACGTTGGTCACTTCATAGGGCCCCATAAACTTAATGGATAGTTTAAGGCCAGTGCCGAACTGCGTCCTCTTGATAGCTACCAGGTCATGTAGCTGGTAACATCTGGATACCTTCCCCTTCCGATTGAATGTCTTCTTGTTGTCCTCCTGCACCTTCTGTATTTCTTGTTTAGCTCCCTTCTTCATCTCATTGCGGCTACTCTCGAAGTCGTCCAGTATGGTCTCCTCTAACAATTCTCTCAGCTGCCTGTCATCTTCGCGCCTCATAATGGTTCCGAACATAAGTTGAAATGGACTTCGCTTTATACTCCGTGATACGGTTGAATTAATTACCCGTTGAATGTGAGGAACGTATTTAAACCACTTCGTAGGATCCTCCACTGACACCTTGGAAAGCACCTCCACTATGATGCGGTTCATTCTTTCCACCTGTCCATTTCCGCGCGGCACCCCAGTTGTTGTTAGGATGCGGTGAATACCGTTTTGTTCACAGTATTCCTTGAATATGTTAGCTGTGAAAGCTGTCCCTCGGTCCGATATAATACGTGCTGGACTTCAGAAAATTTCGCTTTGCTGTTGTAACTTCTTGACCACTTTGTCGCTCTTCGTTGTTTTCACTGAGTAAATCCAAACGAATTTGGTAAAGGCATCGACCACTACAAAGATAATTGTAAGATTTATTAGTCGAAGGAAGCGGACCCAAAAAGTCCAGGTGAAAAGTGTGCAGAGGTATGACGCTCTTTTCGATCGGGTGTAGAAATCCCTCTGCTTTTCCATCTTTTCTCGCAGCCAGAATGCACGGCACACAGTTGGACAAAACAGCATCAATACTATTTCCAATCTTGGGGATGAAGTAATCTTGCTCGCAGATCGCCTCCATTCTCTTCGCACTGAGGTGACCCACCCTGTGAATGTCTCTCAGGATCTCCTTTTGCATAAACTTTGGCACCACGAGCAAATGAGTGCCTTCCACAAACTTATACAATAGGTCGTTCTTCAGTTCATAGTCCTTATAAGTTCCTGTTGCCGAAAGGATATCCATTATTAGTTGACAAAATTCATCTTTACCTTGAGATCTCTTTATTTTTCAATGATCCCATCCTCTAATCGCAGTACAGTTGGATTTCGGCTGAGTGCATTTACGTGGCGCATGGATGATCCCGATCGGTGCAAAACCTCTCTAGTGTATTCTTGTAGCATAACTGCCCATCTGGCCACTCGTAGACACAGGTCTCTCTTATTCATGGTTGCTTGGAAAGCCTTGCAGTCTGTATAGATTTTGAACTCCTTTCCCAGCAGATACGACCGTAGCTTCTTGATACACTTTACTATGGCCAAAATTTCGTGTTCATAACTGGTATAATTCTTTTCCGCTGGAATTGCCTTGAAACTCATGTAAAAGACAGGGTGCATTTGTTTTTCATATTCCTGGAACAATACTCCACCGTATACAACTATACTCGCGTCCGTATATAACTCTGTCTTGAGCTTTGGGTTGAATAGTCTAAGAACGGGCTCTTTACACAGTAAAGGAATTTAGTGGATCTGCTGAGAAAATTGCACTTTTCGCACTTAACCAACAAACCATTCTCCTCTGCTACTCTCAATACTACATTGAGCTTTGTTAGATTTTCTTCCTCGTTCTCCGCGGCGATGATAATGTCGTCCAAATATAACAGCAAGAATCCTTGTCTCATTAGATCTCGAAAAACTGTGTTAACAAATCGCTGAAACACTGCGGGTGAATTGCACAGCCCGAAAGGAACCTTCAGGAACTCGTACTGGCCATCTAGAGTCACGAATGCGGAATACTTCCTGCTACTTTCTGCTACATCAAGGTGAAAAAACCCGTTGCGGAGATCCAGTGTTGTGAATACCTTTGCTTTGTAGGGAGTCTCTAATATCTCTTCCATTACTGGCAGAGGATACCGGTCCTTGACAATCTTAGTGTTGAGTTTTCTGTAATCAACACACAGTGGCATACTACCGTCCTTCTTCTTCACGAGAACGATAGGACTAGCAAAGTCAGACCGACTATGCTGGATGATTCTTTCGTCCAACCATTCTTCCACTTGCTTGCAAACCGCTTCTTTTTCTGGCAGTGCTAACCGTCTGGCCTTCTGATACATAGGGCTTTAGTCTGATAACACGATGTTTATCTCAATGCACGACTTTGGAACTCTCTTGGGGGAATAAGCTGAAACGATATCAGTTATTATCTTTCTATAGCTGTCGTTGCCAACCTGCAGGTTGTTCCCATCTGTGTCTTCTTCTTCATCGTTCACCAGTGCAATGTTGAAAACATCATTCTCGTCCAGGTCGTATGTCTTATGCTGTTCTAACTTTTCTGAATTTACCTTCTTCGTATGCTGTATATTACCGTGACTTATCAGCAGCTCTACATTCTGGAGAAAATCTCTTCCCAGCAGTATCCTATCCGAAATCCATTTGTCAGGAACTACTTGGAAACGAACCCAATGATTGTCTGCTCCAACTCGTATGTTTAAAAGACATGAACCCATCGTCTTTCGGGGAGCATTTCCAAATCCCTTGAGTATCATTCCTGGAGAACTCACCTTTGCTTCTTGTATTTCGTTCACAAGCGATTTATGTACTATTGATACGTCACTGCCGTTGTCGACGAAAACTTGATAGGGTTTCTCCCCGATGCTTATTAATGCGTTATTGCCATCCGATCCAATGCGTTTGACCTTGTGCACACCTCTGGACTCTACATCTTCCTTGACCGGGAAATTCGGCGATATGTGTCCAAATTGATTGCATCGGAAATACCGCGTCCCTTTTGACCTGTCTGGACAGTTTGCTGCCAAATGTGACGTAGATCGACAATTGTGACACCGTTTAGACGAACTGGAAGGTCCTCCGTGTGTTGGATTTGATCTGTTGGACACGATAGGTCTATTGGCTTCAACTCGTTGCTTTGGCATCTGTCGCTGCATCGTCTTATAGGTTTCAAGTTTGAGTTTTAGCTCCTCAAACGTTGTAGCTTCATACAGAACTGTTTTGTTCGCAACACTATCTGGAATCCCGATCAGAGATATTTCATCCACAAAGCCTTTACCAATCTGCCACATCACGTACAGATATTCCAGCAGAGTCTCTGATGCACCCTTCTTCCTGGACTCCAGTCGTTTGTGCACCTCGATACTTGAAGTCTTCTTCCCGAACATTTCTCTAGAAGTGCCTTCAACTTTGTTCAGTCTGTGACTCCCTCCGTTGCTTCGACGACCAATTTGGCAGCACCCTTCAGAAGTTGTCGTGAGTAGAGGTATTTTTGAATGTTATTCCACTCGCAAGATGTAGAAATTGCCTAAAACTCCTGTACCCATCTGGCGTAATCCTTTCCCCCCTCTCCTGAAAATTGTTCTAGAGATTCTTCGACGTCTCGGAATACAAAATGGGTTTGCGTGGACATCGTGGTTTCTTGAATTGGTTGATCGTTGTTTTCGTCTAATGTATCGGCTTCTTCTTCGTTTATTGTGCTCAACACCTCTACAACTTTAGCACCTTCGTCTCCTTCCATTCTTAGAGTGTTCAGCACGTCCTCCACCTTCACACTTTCACCTTCCAGGTTAGTACGAATACGATCTATCAGATCGGTCTTGACGTTGTACCTATATGACAGTCCTTTACTTTTCAGGAATGCTTGTAACTGACGAACCGTCAAGGCCTGCAGATCATCCATCTACTTTGCGAAACTACCCCTTCTAAATTTTTACACTTCCTCCACTTCCTCCACTTTCTCCACTTTACCTTTCTTTTCTTCTTAGCACAACTTCACTTTCTTTCTTCTAAATTTTTTCTCTTCGACTTCGTTCTTCTTAACTTCACTTCACTTTCTTAAACTGCTGCGGCGCGTCTTCGTTTTTCACTTGAGATTAATAAGAAGAATTTCCAAATTTTATCCGGTAGATCCCGGTTGAGCCCCCATGTAGGAAATATTATTTTATTGACAAAAGTGAAAAATAATGCTCTTACAAAATAAAGGCAACAAAACTGACAAAATTAAAGTAATGACAAAATTTAACAAAATTAAACTAGACCGCCGATGCCGCCGAACTGGACTGCTGCCAAAAGAAGACTCTCTTCCGCATTCATCATTCGCTCGCTCGTCGACTCTCCTCCTCAGCCCAGCAAATTCCAAAGTCCCGTCGACCTCAATAGTTTGTACCATGTCCACAACTCGCCGCAGTCAATATCAACCATCCGCCGCCTACCCCAACAACGATTAATGTCGCCCTCAGTGGAGTCATTGTGTCCTAAGACAACACTGAGCAAATCGCATCGGGTTTTATGCTGCTACATATAGGCCAACTCGAATTCCATCGGCGACGAATGTAAACATACTCTCGGTGACTCAAACGATGATGCACGATGAGGGTAAACAAAACTGCGATCGCCTGGGTCGACAAACGAGCGAATGACATCTCAGGTTACTGTAAATAATTTTAAATCGAGCGAAGCTGGCGGTCGACGTTCCATTACAAATGAGTAATTAAAAAATGATTACAAATGAATACATAGCTTTTCTACATATTGTGATATCCACTTAAATGTGTTAGCAGCGACATCTAGATTCACAGAGCAGAAAATGCCGATACTCGAAGACCAGAAGATTTCGATACTTGAATAACAAAGTCTCGACTGGAGAGTGGAATCGAATTTTCTAGCAAATTGGAAATTGTATGGGACGCTGGATGGCGAGGATTGTTCTCGAAGTATGTCATTCGAGTATAAATACCAGCATCCCCAAGGTATGCAAGTTAGTTCTAAAGTGAAATTTGAAGTGTTAATTAGGAGAAGTGATTAAGTGGTTTAAGTAAAAGATAAGAAAAGTATAAGTTGTTGAGAAATTGAATTGTACTGAGAGAAAGAATTAAATAGTGAATTGTAACTGTACTGAATAAAGGGATTTGTATTGAAAATAATAAGTTCTATTATTTGTACCCACACAAACATTCTACAATATATTTTAATTTAAATAATTATTTCATTTGAATATTACAAATTGTAATCAATGTTAAATCTAAGTTTAATTAATTGAAACTTAATCTAATGTAACAAGGAAAACGTAACGTAACGAATTGGAAATATATTATTTAGTACATTTATATTTTGTATGACAGTTTGTAAGTTGAATATGGAAGTAATTTCCGGAAACTAATAAAAAAACGAGCTCTTTGCTGTTACTCTTGAAGTTGAAACAACGTGTTTTATTAAATCGCATTTTATTTCATTAACCCCACACAGTAACCCAAACAAACCCTACACACCACAACCCCCACACCGATATTTTAACAATGATGTCTATTTACATTACACGATATCTCCACGAGCAATATTTCATAGAATGCCGTATATCATTCTATGGAAATTGCCTGTGGCGACTCCTAATACCTTGCTATGTGGATATCGTTCTATGAGCTGTCATTTCCATTGTAGTTTGACATTTGTGTTAATTTTTTTCTCGATGGCTGAGTGGCGGATGGACGAAATATAAGATTCATTAATAATTATCCTCAATTCCAATGTCGTGGAATAACAAAAGTACGGAGTACTCAAGATTGGATTTTAAAAAAAACTGCTTGGCTGCAACTATCTAGGGAAACCGGAAAGGACGCATCGGAGCTGAAAAAAATCAAAAACTTGCGCACAGCTTACGTCGTTGAAAAAATAAAAGTGGACGACAATAAAAAATCGAGGACATGTGCGGAAAACACGTACCAATAACATCTTTATGTGGAAACTCCTGCAAAACCAACTTCATCTCCTGGGACGCAGTCAAACATATTGTAAAATGTTTGTGTGGGTATAAATGATAGAACTTATTCTTTTCTATAGAAATCGCTGTATTCAGTACAGTTACAATTCACTATTTAATTATTGCTTTCAATACAATCCAATTTCTCAACCGCTTATACTTTTCTTATCTTTTACTTTAAATTCAACTGATGAACTATTTGCATACCTTGGGGATGCTGGTATTTATACTCGAATGACATACTTCGAGAACAATCCTCGTCATCCAGCATCCCATACAACTTCCAATTTGCTAGAAAATTCGATTCCACTCTCCAGTCATCAATGGTTGAGACTTTGTTATTCAAGTATCGAAATCTTCTACTCTTCGAGTATCGACATTTTCTTCTCTTTAATGTCGAATTAAAATATATACTAAGATAGTACTAAACTTGGATTAAAATATTAAATAATCATGAACTTAAAAAATTAAGATATTGTTTGTTTTTTAATTTTCGCCCATTGATATGGAACATCGCCATCTGAGACACAAAATTTTCTAACGTTTTCTCTTACTTCGCATGCATATTTATACCTATTGTGATCTTGGGTAGACAAAGGTGTTATTGTTTCAGGCAAACCAATAATGTTGTTAACTTGATCGGCGTTATCTTGTGTCTCCTTTTTGGGTGACAGGTAGTTGTATAGCACACAACATGCTCTAACCAGATCGATGCAATTATCCAAGTCTATTTCTATAGGACGATGGAAAATTTTGAATCGACATGCAAGCCTACCAAAAGCCATCTCGACTGCTAAGCGCGCACGACTCAAGAGATAGTTCAATACTTCCTGCGATATGCTTAAGTTCACATTTCTACTAAAGTCCTTCATAAAGTTCAGATCCAAGCCAAAGATATCATCGCCTAAGAAAAAAAACCTGATTTTAACGCGCTGGCCCTTTAAAGGCTTTGGAGATGGGATGCTCAACTTTCCGGTTGTAAGTCCGTGATATAAACTGCAACTCTTCAACACACCGTGTTATAAGGCGTGTTACATGGCGTCGACACGAGCAATATTTCATAGAATGCCATATGTCACTTTCCATAGAAAGAATGAATGATACATAGAATGATATAAAATTTAGGGTGGGTATTTCATAGCATTTCAATCATTCAAGTGTCGCAGAGCAAAGCAGTGCTTTCGGTCTCTTCTTGCATTAAAGGCATTAAAGGATTTGATGACATTTCAAAAACAAACGGAGAAAACTAAGCGTGTTACATAGCGTATCCACGAGCAATATTTCATAGAATACCATCTGTCACTTTCTGTAGAAAAAAAATAATGACAGAATGATATAAAATTCAGTCAAAAATGAACACAAATGCCAAACTACAATGGAAATGACAGCTCATAGAATGATATCCATAGAAATGCTATGATCTATGCAATCCATAAAATGCAGTTTTTCATAGCATACTAGTAGTAGTCTCAACAGGCAATTTTCATAGAATGATGTATGGCATTCTATGAAATATTGCTAATGGAGACGTCGTGTTATGAACTACTTAAATTTAAATTAAATTTTAAATGCTGGAAACAAATACACAAATTTCAAAGTAAGTCTTTGTCTTCAAATTATATAACGAAATACATACGAGTATATAAAAAATTTGAGGATAAAATTACAGAAAGTTCAGATTATGAATTAAAATACATTATTAGACGTCTTCAACAAGACATATGTAGCTCAACCACTTTTTGGGCGTGATTTTATAACATTCAGTAATAAAAATTTAATAAATATAAAAAAATACGGATATATTATCAATTGAGATATATTTTATATGTTATTCTTTATTTTAAATATTATCACAACCTAACAAAAGGTCCACAAATGTTATGGAAATACAAAGAATATTTGTATGAAATAAAAAATAATGAAAATTACAAAAAATTAAAAATAGAATATCCATTTGAAATAAAAGATAAAAATATTAGAAGATTATATATTACTCGTATCATTATGAGCAAGATGAAGAAAGTGATATTTTTGAACAAATCCAATTTTATATACAAGTAAATTTTTTGATCCAAATGATGTTAACAAATTATAACAAGATATCTTGTATTTAGAAGAAGATAATAGTAAATGCTATTTTGGAGCTATACAATTTTATTTTACCTAAGCGGAAAAATTCATAAAAGGCACCATAACTTAATTCTTTGCGAAATATGTTTTAAGCGTTTTAATTCTGAATTTGAACTTATAAACACTTATGGTTTTGGTAATGGAAATGATGCATTAATTCAAAGATCTGAATTACCATCAGAAGAAAATAATATTCTAAAAAATATAATAAAAGGATCTGAAATTTATCATCCATTACTTATTTCCTTAATTTTGAAAGTATTCTAAAAAATGTAACATTAATAAAAAAAATACTACGTTAATTAATGAACACACCGAGTAGTTTAATTATCTTATATGCAGCTACTGTATATAATAAAATGCGTAAAATCAATAAAAAAGCAATTAAAGATGAAACATCAAAGGAAAAATTTGAAGCAACTGCAAATTGTGGAATATGCCATAGTAAATTTGATGAGAAAAAAAGTAATTAAATATTGGGATATATGATCATTTAACAAGCGCGCGCTCAAGGGGTTTGTATACCCTTAAGGTGATTGTTCACAGCGCGGGCAAAGGAAATTTAGGGAGGAAGAAAAGAGAGGTACCGATGTACACTGCTTTTAAATGTTTGCAAGTTATAACGACCAGGAAATACAGAGATCGGCAGGGCATTCCATAAGCGAGTTGTACGGCTTAGGAACCAATCACGATATTTTAAAGTACGTCCGAAAATGGGCTTGAGGGTATACTGATGAGCATTCATAGCGAGCCGGGTATTACGGTTGAAAGTTTGAATGGGCGGAATGCTACTGGCGATTTCAGTGGAGCACTGGTGGTGGAAATAGCGATAAAACAAAGTGAGACAGGAGACATTACGTCGGTGTTCGAGGGTATCAATTGACTGACTGATATTAGTATCATCAATGAGCTTTATCGCACGATTTTGAATCCTATCTAGCAGGTGCAGAGATGTTTTTGGAGCACCTGACCAGATGTGGGCAATGTACTCCAATTTTGGGCGGATGAATGCCTTATATATTGAGGCCAGATCAGAGGGGGTAAAATATTTCTTACATCGCTTGAGGAAACCTAGACATTTCGCAGCATTTTTGGCGATATCAAATATGTGGTCATTCCAACGTAAGTTGTCATTGACACACATACCGAGAATGGAAAGTTTTTCGGTTTCGACGATGCAAGTGCCATTCATAGATAATGGCTGGGTGTTTAAATTTCGCTTTAAAGACAGCAGACAGCATTGTGTTTTGGAAGCAATAAATTCCACTCTGTTGATAGTTCCCCAATTAGTTATGCTGTTGATATCGGAATTTAATGAGCTTAGCATACGCTGCCGTTCTCGTTCTACAGCCGAAGAGCATTGCCCTGAGCCCTGAAACGAATATGAAAATCAGAGAGTACTGTCATCAGCAAAGGAATATATTGGATTAGAAGTAGCAGACAAGCGATCATTAATGAAAATTAAAAAGAGTGTCAGAGACAGAACAGAGCCCTGGGGCACACCAGCATTTATTTTGTGAATATCAGACTTGAAACCGTCCAAAACAACTTGAATTGAACGTTCCGAAAGGTAATTTCTAATCCATTGAAGAAGAGAGTCGTCGATCCCAAATGCACGCATTTTCGACAAAAGAGCTTGATGCCAAACTCTGTCAAATGCCTTAGAAATATCAAGTGCAACTATCTTGCTTTCGCCAGATTGATGTACGCTTTGGTTCCACTTTTCGGTAAGACATGCCATCAAATCACCAGTGGACCTGTTGCTACGAAAACCATATTACCGGTCATTGAACAGTTTTCGTGTTTCGAGATATTGCACGAGCTGACGACTTATCAGCATTTCCATGACCTTGAAAGAAGGGGCGAAAGTGCAATGGGTCTGTAGGAGGAGAGAGAAGATGATTTGCTGGACAAATGCTGTTCTCCATCTGCTCGAGAAGAGTCCTAAAGAGTAGGATTGATGAAAAAGCTTACGCAGTGGTTTTGCCAGCGCGGAAGAATACCTCTTCAGAAGAAGGGGAGATATACCATCTGGACCAGCGGATTTATGTGTGTTGAGATCTTTAAGTACTCTTGCTACTACACGAGTGCGAAAGTAGATTCGTCCCATTGAAAATTCGACGCACTCAAGTGTAGACGGACACAAAGCACAATCTGGGAGATTTGAGCTTGTCGGAAAGTGTGCAGCAAGCAGATTGGCCTTATCCAAAGAGCTGACAGCTGGAATGTTGGGATGGAGGATGAGGCGGAATTTCTAATGTTTTTGACGAACGACCAAAAATTGTTACTGCCTTTGGGACATTGCAGTATTTTTTGCCTCAATTTTTGGTCGTACTGGAATTTCACACTTTTTTCATTTTTCCTCTACCGGGTTGGTCTTTTGGGACTGAAAAAATATTTCTCTAACCCTGATGGCCTCTTTACAGCTCGGGTCGTACCATGCATTTTCTTTTGGTTTGATACTCTTCATCCGATGAGGAATAAAGGATCTCATTCCAAAGAGAATGGTGCCTGTAATCATATCAGCAGCGGCATCCACGTCGTTATCTAGGAAGCATAACGACCAGTTAAAATACCTAAAGAAACTGTTAAGACCGCTCCATTTGGCTTTCTCGTATTGCCATACGGTTCTTTTAGGAATTTTTTCTCTAACTGTGTGGTCGGTGTACGAGAAATTAGCTGATATGACACAATGGTCCGACGAGCCTAGAGGGGAGAGCAAATCAATGGTGTACTTATCAGAGTGGGAAGTTAAAAACAAGTCCAGGGTATGACTATCAACGTCTGGTATTCGTGTGGGCTCATTTACAAGCTGCGTTAGCTTGTTTTCCGCAGCGAAGATCTCAACACACCGCCCTTCGGGTGTTGTCTGTCCAGAATGTCGAAGCCACCCAGAATTGTGTATATTGAAATGGCCCGTAATAAATATTTCAGTATGAGGATACAGGGATACAATTCTTTGAATGGAGTCAGACAGCGCATCAAACTCGTTAAAAGTTGAATTGCTGTCCAGTTTGGGGCTTCTATATGGCACTAGTTCGTAGTCAGCTAGCTTCAGATCAGAATGATCTGAGAGGTGTGGGCGGGGATCTACCTGTGTTTCACTAAGTGCCAAAACATCTGGTCTGTACTTACAGACGTGAACGTACGTAGAAAAGTGATTACTTTTTAGGCCGCGTATATTGGCTACGTCTACCCTGAATTCCCTAGTCATAATCACAGACAAACACAGAAAACAGAAACACCGGCGATACTAAGCAAGGCTGCGAAGTGGAAATTTTGACATTGATTTATCGGATCAAATTGTTGTAGGTGTTATGCCCTTACAACAGTATGAAAGAGTGCACCAACAAAATTTTCACTCATAAACCGCTATCCATCAGTTGTTACATACACTCAGTCACTGCCAGTACCGTATGGTAAATACAGTAATGGCAGTGATCGAGTGCAAGCAGCAGTACTTCAGCCTGGAGCGGGAGAGGTGGGATACCCGCACTGTGTGATATTTATTTTTTTGTCCACTGCACTGCACTTTTTGTTTTTTTTATTGTATTTTTTTTTTTTTTTTTTTTGACAGCATACAATAATATTGCGTGTGCACTGGTTGAGTTGTGCACTCGACGGTGGTCGACTCGGTACTATATCGCATGTATATTACTAACATTCTTCCAATTTTAATCCATAATTTAAAAAGCAAATAGATATTGACGAAAAAGATGTTAACATATATGAAATTGAATCTATTGCAATACTGAAATAATTAAAAAATTAACTGGAAAAAAATGTGTAAAATGGAAATATAAATACATATAATTTCATATTAGAGTCAAGATGTTTTAAATGTAAAGTAAATAATCTGATTTAAAAGAACGTAAAGCCCCAGAAATAGTTGAATTGAGATTTATTGATTCTAAGGAATTTAGGCGGGTCAATAAGTCCGTGACTTTTTGAATTTCTGACCTCTTTACTGAAACAGCAACACTGCTCCTGTCAACAGGCATCTGTCAGTTGACTCCTGTCAAAATTTAAACTTGCTGCGTCAGTTAGTTTGTGTTTGACAGCAATTTTTATCAGACTACTCACTAATTTGAGGAGAAAATGGAAAAAAGTGAATTTCGTGTGCTTCACTTCACAGGAAGGTTTGGCGTTGTTTAATCGCAATATGGAGGAGTTTTTCCGCCGTTTTGTAACCGTGGACGAAACATGGATCCATCACAACACACCAGCGAACAAACAGCAGTCAAAACAGTGGGTTTCTAAGGGTGAATCGGCGCCAAAGAAGGCCAAGGTGGGTTTGTCAGCCAATAAAGTTATGGCGACTGTTTTTTGGGATGCACGCGGGATAATCCACGTTGACTACCTTCAAAAGGGAAGAACAATCAATGGGGAATATTATGCCAACTTATTGGACCGATTCAATGACGATTGGAAAAAAAACCGACCTCATTTGGCCAAGAAAAAAAGTTCTTTTCCACCAAGACAATGCAAGGGTGCACACATGTGCAGTTGCCATGGCAAAAATCCATGAATTGGGCTATGAATTGCTCCCTCATCCACCCTATTCTCCAGATTTGGCTCCGCGCGGGGTTCAGGTTCTCAAACCTGAAGAAATGGCTTGGTGGAAAAAGATTTGACTCCAATGATGAAGTCATCTCGCAAACAAAGGCCTATTTTGAGGACCTCGACAAATCATTTTTTTTGGAAGGGATAAAAAAATTGGAGAAGCGTTGGACAAAGTGTATAGAGCTCAAGGGAGACTACGCTGAAAAATAAAATTATTTTTTTATCAAAAAATCTGTGTTTTATTCCAAAAGTCACGGACTTATTGACCCGCCCTCGTATATATTGTAGTTTGGATACAAGGCAATTAAAAATTTATTAGATATCGACAGTGTAAAAAGGCAAGGGAATTAAAGGAAAATTATCTCGTACTATATCTGAGAAAAGTTATATGTTTGCTAACAAATTATGGAATAATTTCAGAATAAAAGTGGGAGATTCTTGGTGTTTTAGGATTATCATAATTTATATCTAAAATAGGATGTAATTTTATTAGCAGATGTTTTTGATAATTTTAGAGAAATGCGTTACCAAAATTTAGATGCTATACATTTTCTTAGTGCTCCACATCTAAGCATTAATGCTGCTCTGAAATTTACTTGACAAAAATTAGAATTATTATCTGATTTGGATATGTATAAATTTTATGAAAAAAAAAAATTAATTTAAAAAATTAAAAAAAAACCGTCTGCGTAAAAAATGGACTTTAAATATAAACTCAAAAGAAAAAAACGAGTCCAGTAGTCCAGAATTCTGTTAAGAAATATTAAATAACCACACCATTGCAATAGTTTCATGGTGGAAACACAGATAAAAGATATAATAAATTGTAATGCCATGTATGTCACATTTGCAACAAATTATGTTATCAAAATCAAATAAGGTCGATTTAAAAAAAAACAGTCGAGTGTTTTAGCATCAGATAGTCCAAGTCAATTTATTTGTTGTAATCGATGCGCAACAAACTTATTGAAAAATAAAATACCGCCGACAGCATTTTGGAGTAACATGACGGTATCTACCAGAACTGGAATGTTTGAGTGAAATGGAAATACGTTTGATTCCAAGAATAAAACCATTTCTGAAAGTGGTCCGTTTAGGTAGCACATTTGGGCAACAAGGCTTTAATGGCCAGGCAGTTCTTTTTGTCCAGCAAGTAGAGGAAATTGCTGAACAACTGCCAGTTACAATTACGAGTGCTGGGATAATAATAGGGACCATTATTGGAAAGATTTGAGCTGGTCTAGATATTTAATGGGTCCCGACTGTTTAAGTTGCTAAGTTCCGCATTAGAGTATATTATTTCTTTTATGTGTGTTTCCAGCACGAAACTATTTCAATATTGTGGTTTTTTAATATTTCTTAACATAATTCTAGACTACTAGACTCGTTTTTTTTCTTTTTAGTTCATATTTAAAGTTCATTTTTACGCAGTCGGGTTGTTTTAATTTTTTAAATTAATTTTTTTATTTTGCACTTTTTAATTAGACGGTTAGGCGCTAGCCGACAGTTTTCGCAACCATGTTATGTCATTGAGAGAGTTAATATGGTCTGAATTACTAAGTACCTTGCGGTGGTATAAACTAATAATTATTAATCCATCTAGAGACTTAACCCGGCTCAAGGCTACATAAGCTTGGCCTTTCGCAAGTGAAATTATATCAACTACAGCTCGGTCCAAATTAGTTCCTTGTAACTTATGTACAGTAAACACCCCAGCACAATATCAATGGCAACATTTTTCGTTTTATTTTTCCCTGTCCACGAAGTGCATCGAATTCTGTCGTCGACATTTTGATTTTGACTCCGACTCCAGGGATATTGTTTCCAATAGCTTTGTCATCAGATTTAATATATACAGCCTGTGGCAATTCTCCGGGTTCCAACTGGCCCCTTCGAATGGCTGGCCGCTCAATTGTCCTTACAACTCCCATTGCTCCGTTGACAAGACCGTGGTTAACATTCAAATTTCTTCGCAACATAACTCGAGATCCTAGCCCTATTGTCAAATATTTAACGATTCCTCCAGTTTTTTTGTTTCTTTATGAAATTATCTTATT
Organism: Volucella bombylans; assembly: GCA_949129095.1. Taxonomy (NCBI): domain Eukaryota; kingdom Metazoa; phylum Arthropoda; class Insecta; order Diptera; family Syrphidae; genus Volucella; species Volucella bombylans. Next base: position 236,244,799 of record OX422140.1, read on the forward strand.
TATGAAATTATTTTCTTTTAGATGTGCAGTGTTTCTAAGTCACACTGCACAAAGTATTGAATAATAATGATATAACATAACAGGATAATCATAAGTAAGATTTAAAATTTAAGTGAGAATGATTGCTAACCATTTTTTTAAAATCGTTATAAGGAAAAAATGGTAAGAGAAACTTACAAATACACATTTAACGATACCCCACATGACATATTTTGTCGAATGTCATTTTTTTTGTACAATATGATGGCTAGTAGTCGCCATATTGAATTTTTCACAATATGGCGGCTTGTACTCGCCATTTTGAATTTTGTTATTAATTAATATCATGTCTTCAGTGACACTCGCAAGGTTATTTCACAAAATGGTGGCTGGTAGTTGCCATATTGAATTATGATTTATATCATGTCGCGTTTGGTCTCTAGAACTGGCGCAAAGGAACAAACATACATATATAGGCTGATAAACACATTCCTTCCTTTCCTTCCTTCCTTTGCATCGCGCAGTCTGGTAAAAAGGCATACGAGATTATTCATGATCATTCAAATGCAAATAATTGTTATTACAATACAATATTATAATGACAATGCAGAACGAGTTTATAAATTATCTGAAATAGAACCCGAGAAGAAAGGAATTTAGGATAAAAAAAAAATAACCCGTTTTATATTGCATTTGGATGCAAATAATTTGTATGGCTGGGCGATGAGTGAAAAATTATCTACACGAGGACATCGATGGTTAAGTGATAAAGAAATTTAAAAATTTGCAACAAAAAATATTTAAAAAAAATTATTTTGAAGAACATAAATATTCTTGCGTTCTTGAAGATGATTTAGATACGCCAGAAAATGTACATAATTTCTTTAACGAATATGCTGCGCCAAACCATGCAACACTAAAAATACTCGTATTATATACTCGTATCAAGTTTACAACATAAAATGATTACAAAAAAAAATTGGTTCACAACCAAGTCAAAGAATTCAGAAACTTATTTGCAGTTTAGAAAAAAAGGAAAAATATGCTTTAAACATAAGACTTTTACAAGAATATTTAAAACGAGCAGTTGAACTATTAAAAATCCATAGAGGTTTTGTATCTATGTATTGAAGAAGTATGGTTAAAACGTATGTGTATTGATAACAATATTCAACTGAGAAAACAGGCTAATTATGATTTCGAAAAAGAACTCTTTAAATTAACAAACATTTCAGTATTTGGAAAACAAATGGAGAATGTAAGAAATAGATTTTATTTATTTATTTATTTTCAAAGGATCGATACAAATGAATTTGTAAAGTCCGGGATTTTACGGCGGAGTACTATGCACACGTTTGTTAACAGTACGCGGTCTCCGAGTTTCCTTGTGGTCCCCCAACTAGGTACTTACCTACATTTTTCATTTTCACTTTAAATGCATTTTTATTTGTAGAATTCATTTACAAATTTACTTACAAACTAGACAAAAAAATGCTTAAAAATTAGTTTAATTAATTTAAAAGTAATCTTATTCTAACTCGAATGCCCTTGCAAGTAGTTTTGCAAGTAATTATTTAGTATATCAACATTTAGGCGATGCTGATACGAATAGTCTGGTGAATAACACTGTGCAAGCATTCAATGCAGATAGTCCCAACTCTCACAATAATCTTCTCGTGAACGAAGAAGATGTTGAATATTTTATAAAGAGTCTGTGCATTAAAAAGTTAGATGGTGTGGACCTTATAAGAAATACATATTTAAAACAACTTCCAAAGGCAGGGATATTATACATAGTTTACATTATAAACGCATGTCTTAAATTGCAATATTTTCCTGATGGTTGGAAAAAAGCTAAAGTAGTGACAATTTTAAAATCAAGAAAGCCACCAGAAAATCCGGGAAGCTATAGGCCAATCAGCTTATTCAGCAATTTAGGAACAATTTTTGAACAAATTATTAAAGAGATAATGTTAGCATTTATCCATGATAATAATATTTATCCTAAAGAACAATTTGGGTTTCCAAGAAATCACAGTTCTTCCCATCAGGTGATTAGAGTTTCTCATTCATTAAAAAAACCAACGTTCTCAAGGTAAATCCACGGGAATGTTTTTGTTAGATATCGAAAAGGCCTCTGATTCAGTTTGGCATGATGGTCTCATTTATAAAATGATTTAATTTGGTTTTCCCCTTCCTGTTAGTAAAATAGTGCAGTCTTTTTTTTATCTAACCGTTGTTTTAATGTTCATGTGAACAGCAGCGTGTCCAATTCAATTGTGTTTAGTTCAGGAGTTCCGCAAGGGTCGGTGCTGGGACCTGTTCTCTTCAATATTTACCTCGCTGATTTTCCAAATCCGCCTGGTTGTGAAGTGGCAATTTTCGTAGATGACGCTGCAATATATTCATCTCATCAGTTTGCTCTTACTATTAAAAGCAATTAAAGGGATGGGATGGATTTGTTAACCAAACATTGTAATAGATGGAAAATAAAATTAAAGAAAAAATAACACAAGCGATCTTTTTCACACGAAAAAGGAAAGCTTGTTTTCTCCCTAACAGCCATAATGAATATAAATTGGGATCCATCTATTAGATACCTGGGCATTTACCTAGACACAAGGCTTACATTTAAGGAACACACAAAAAGGACACTAAAGAAAATTGGCATTGCAATTAAAATGCTGTACCCTTTTATAAATCATAAATCCTTATTTTGACATGAAAACAAAATCATTTTGCATAAAACTATCTTTCAGGCAATTTTGCTGTTTGGTTGTCAAGCATGGGGAGATTCCGCAGCATGCCATATAAAAAATTTGCAGGTCGCACAAAATAAAATTTTAAAAATGATGCTCAACCTGCCATGGCATTACTCAACTTTGGAGCTGCATAATAGGGCGAATGTTGAATTATTATCTAATAGGATTGCAAAGCTTAAAGCTGAATTTTTAAGAAGATTTTCTGACAATCCTCTGATAAATGAATTATATCGTTAAATATTTTAAGTGCTTTTAAAATTAAGAAAATAATATGTAAATTTATCTATTTATTTATTTATTTGTTTTTTGTTATATATATCAATTTATTGTTATTTATTTACTAATTGTTTAATGTTTATTAATTATTAACTTATTATTATTCATTTATTTATTTATTTATTTACTTACTTAATTATCTAATAATTCATTTATTTATTTATTTGTTTATTTATTTATCTATTTATTTATATATTTATCTATTTATATATGATTTATTTATTACTTATGTATTAAGTGAACCATCTAGTCAATTATATGTATATATATATTTTTTTTTTCTTTCTTTTTCGTTTGGATTGGAGGTTTTTTCCGTATTTTCCTTCAAAATTTGTTGTTAATTTTAACGAAATTATTTGTAATAAATTAACCATAATTCAATAGAAAGATATTTTGTATTTATTGGATTATTGTAATGTAATATGTGCGGTTACTATACCTATGTACTTTTTTTTAATATACGAAATAAAATATCTATCTATCTTATTCTAACTTGCTGGCCCAATGCGGCCACTCTAAGTTCCACATAAAACTTATCCTATGTCTTTCGATTTTTCTTACAATCTATTTTTATTTTTGTTTTTATATATTTTTATTTTTGTTAAAAGTAAAACTAAGAAAATGAATTTTAAGTAAGAAAACTTAGTGTCTAGAGTTTATTCTTATAATATAAAACTTAAAACTAAACCTATAAACTACCTAAAAAAAAGTCTTAACCTAATTAATCCTACTTAACCTATCTAATTCCTTATTTTAGAGAGTGCTACCCACCTCTGTTCCAATATAATTTTATTTATTTATTTATTTTTTTTTCTTAAATCTAACTTAATGCTACTTACAACTATGTAAGCCGGCCACGGCTAATAAAATAGATAGACGACCGACTTTGCTTCCTATGGAGCTACCTAGTACTGGAGGAATTCGACGTCGAAACTTACTCTCCTTCAACTAGCCACCAAATTGTTGGTGCTGCCGAGCAACATCCGACATATTACGGCTCCCTACCGACCTAATGAACTGGAGACGCTCCGCACTGCCATATGCGTCGTCTCTGTCTAAGTTGAGCTACCGTTTTCCAATGCACTGGATAATGTGTATTATTCATTGCATTATTAAACAGCGTGGTATAAATGTTCACTGTTTCTAGTGGGAGATGTCGAAGCACAATGTTCGGCATTTCATCGGTTCTCACTGATTTCATACTTCTAAGCAATTCGAAGATCGTTTCGAGCCCCGCTTTCGAAATGAAGGGGGGTAGTACCCTATCGTTGGCGATGCCATTATTTTCCATGTTCTCGTCACTGAACTGGATGCAACCCGAGCTCTCGAATCGCCAACTCACTACTTCATTTCGAAGGTGGAAATTGTGCACAAGGACTCGATTTTCTATGTCGTGGTTCGGGCCAATGATGTCATTCGCATTGTACACTTCCTGGAAAGTCGCCCCTATAGCCTCTAGCTTCTCCTGCGGATCCTCGATCACAAAGAAGTTGTCATCATCAATGGCCTCATTTGGATCGAAGCCTTCTGCTGTAAGTATGTGCCCATTGTCCGTCCGTCGGTCAATTTTAAGACACAAAGGTCGTTTTGATTTTTTCTCCGAAATATTTTATATATTTGCTGGTGTTTACAGCCCGAATTTTGTTGTTCGAATACAAACTTACAGATGCCCTGCAATTTTCTTTTATTAATACTTGACGGTTTTTAATCGACGACTTCAGAATCATGATCTCCGGGTTATGTCTGTCACTAAACTGTCTGTACAAGGTTCTTAGCTTTGACAGCAGTCTACTTTTATGTCGGTGCAGTGCGTCAATGGTTGCGTTGTGGAATAAGTCTTCGTCGTCAGTGCGTTGATACCGAGCAATCGATTTGTCAATTATTCGTTAAATTGTCTCTTCCATTAGTTTTAGATACCTGTCAATCTCCTCGTTTGACAAATTTCTATTGGACGGTGGGTAGAGCGAATTCGAGGAGACTGCTCTAGTCAGTGTTCTGGAGAAGTGTGTCCAACGCGCCCTACTATAGTTGTAGGAATCCCTTTGAACAAACTCGTCGAATTCTGCATCTTCGTTCGGAATGGTTATTTCGGTATTGAGACCGCAGTGGTCACTGTCATACACAAAAGTGCGTAGACAGTTTATGGTTAGTACATGTCAGATATATTCTTGTGTCGAACAGCAGGAGATCCAAATAGGAACCGTGTCTAGGAAACGACGGACTATCCGTCGCCTTGAGGCCGAGTCGATATATTATACTGTGCTGACCCCACCAATTGAATAGTAGGTAACCTCTAGTATTTGGTGTATTATTTCCCCAATCTCTATGTTTGGCGTTGAAATCTCAGCCAATAATAAAGTAATTCTCCTCCAATTCCAGTCTTAGGAATCGAAAAATTGTCTCGAGCTCTGAGATGAAAAAGATGGATAAAGTAGCCTTAGGTGCATAAAAAGACACCATGTATAACCACTTTTCACTACATAGAGGGGTATACAGGATGCATGCTTCTAGCACCTGGAACCTTCGTACTACGCGACTGTATACTTTTTTGAAACGCAGCAACGCCGCAACGCCTCCTCCCTTAATGGAGTTGGATCGGTTTCTGCGTACTATTGTATATCTTCTGTGCCTCATTTTTGTAAGTTTAGTTTCGCTAACCAAAAGCACATCAGGGGCTTGATCTTTAAGCAACTTAAACAGTGTAGCTCTTCGTTCGAATCAAGTCTGTGAATTAACATTTACTGCAAGGACCTTCAGGGTTTGCTCCGCCATGTACGAGTACGTACCCATTACGACTGGACGTGCGGCTGGTGTTTGTGCCTGCACGAATGGGCGTTTAACTTCCACTTTGTGCTGCCAAGCCAGTTTTACTCTTTTGATATATAGTATTGGAATTTGGGACAACCCCGATAATTTGTGTTCATGGTCGGGTTCAGGTTCCTACACAACGCACAAGAGACTTGGCTTTTTCAGACGCTCCGTCCTTACCATTTCGTCTTCTGCATTTCGCAGATCTACGCGGCGTGCCCGAGCCTTTGGCAGTGATTGTACATTTCGCAATGTTTTCGCTCCTATTTAATTTTTACCAATGTACAATCTGGTAGTCTAGGACTTTTATATTCCTTGGACCATCCAGTGTTTTTTTTTTTTTTCTTTCATTATTTTTTATTCTTACTTCCTTATTGAACTTTATTAGACAATTTAAAATAACATCATTAAAAAAAATTAAAAATAAATAAAAATAAAAACTAGAATAAAAAAAAAATAATAAAAAATAAGAATAGCAAAAATTAAAACTAACAAAATGTTAAAAAAGTAAGAATCCACTTCTTAATCTTTTTAATAAATTGATTAGGAGAATTATGAGTATGAATATCTTCTGGAAGCCGCCTGTTAAACAGTTTGCAGGACACAACAGTGAAGAAGTTTTTGCATAAAATTGTTCGGAACAACGGCACAGAAATAGAATTGTTAGATCCGCTTCGTAAGTTATGTATATTTGAAAGTGGAATTTGTATGTAAAGACTTCTTAAAAAAAAAAATTGGATATTTTATTGTAATATAAGTGTTTAAGTGGTAGAATATTCAATGTTCTGAACAAGATCGTACCAAACGATTTGTCCCACAAATCTTTCTAATAGTATATTTTTGTAAAACAATTAAAGCTTTGTATGGTAAGCACCTCACCAGCAACGTATACCATATTGTAGTTTTGAATCAACCAATCCAAACTACACTGATCTCAAGGTTATATTACTAAAGTATTTCCTAAGTGCCTGTTTACATTGGCGACGGGATGAATGTCCTCACCATGAACGTCGTGTTCACATTGCCATGGGGTTGAAAGACTTTTTGACAAGTGGAACACTTGAATCGGAGCATTTTTAATTTTTAAATTTGCGCAGCTGGCCTGCAAAATACCTTTTTCCTATTCTTCACACTCCCTTCCTCATCAACGATCAAAACTAAAATGAAAAAATATGTCAGAAATGGAACGATATGGAAAAAAACGGTGTATTGCACCCGAGAATCCACTTTAGAAATGGATTCTCGGTGGAAGTAACCCTTCTTCTTCCCACTTCAATTAAAAGCGTTCCCTCTACGAGTATTTCGGATAATCTTCCTGCCCGCGCCAATGTGAACAGGCACTAAGGTGAAATAGGACATGGATAGCAGAACGTAAATATGGTCAGACCAGCTCATTTTAAAATCGAAATTTAAACCTAGGTATTTATACTGATTCACTGGTTTAATCTTGAAACAATTCGCATCACATGTCGTAAATTAAACCTAGAAATCTCATTCAAAAAGGTATATAGGACGTTTTGAGCTATTATTGCACGGTAAGAGTCAGCAAAAGTGTTTGATGTTAAAATGCCAATATTAAGTTCACCTTAAAGAATAAGATTAGCTGTCTTTTCGTTATCAAAAACATTGAGAATTCATATATAAACACTTGTATACCATGAAAGTGTAGTCTATATATACAAATAAATTTAAATCTTTCATTACAAAAATTAAAAGAAATTTCGATTAAATCGGCGCTTACAAATTCCAAATTTTTAACTTAAAAATTACCAAAACAGCTTGCAGAATCATCGCATCGAAAACCAGGGTAGCTCCAACCAAAACGATTTCTGTGCCTAGACTAGAGCTATGTGCAGCCGAGCTTTTGTGCAGGCTGATAGTGCAGGTGAGCAGGGCGTGTGAGTCGCAGGATTTGGCGAGAACTTATTGATCTGATTAAACGATTGCCTTATGTTGGATCGGTAAGATGCCATGCGAGCTGAACACATTCGTGGCCAACAGAGTGAGCAAAGTTAGGTCTACTTCTTATTTTTAAAAGGAGATGCTTTTCTATCGATAAAAGTGCTAAACCAGAGAGCCTGTTTTCTCCTTGAGAATTTCTTAAATATGTATGTATTCTTTTCAGAGTGGAAGAAGATCTCTCGGTAGAGATCTTTCAGTTATCGGTAGTGTTAAAAATAGTGCACTTAATTTTAAAATTTGGGGAAATATTTCACTTCTCAAATGTTTATACAGTGATAGAACGTCAAGGTTTTGAAGTGAAGATGTAGTATAGAGAACTTTTAGTTCCATTTTTTTTGAGCTGTAAAATCTAAAATTCCAGGCAAAGATTAATTAAAGAAGATATTTTATCATCTGGGCTTGATAGCGCAAAATGACTGTATTTTGATTTATTGAGTAAATCCAAAAATTAAATCCGTGAAAGATTTATATCGTGTCTTAAGTTGGGATATAATATTGTCCTTTATTTCTACAAAAAGGCAGTTATAGTGAGTCTTGAAATCAATATCGAGTAATCCGCGTTTTGGTGGAGGTTCAGCACAATCGTTTATGCTTTCAAAGCCAAGACCCAATACACTTGATTTCCCGCTTAGAAAATTCAACATCCGTTTGTTTATTTTGTATTAAATTGAACAATACATCGGTTTTAGTAAAAATCTCGGAAGCCGTATTCAGTAGAAAATAAAAATCTCTCCCTTCTAATTTATACAATAAACTTTCGGCCATTGAAAGTGCGTCATTATCCCATTCTTATGGATTTTCTAATATTTGGTTAAAAGCTTCAATAATATCTAATCTATAGTTAAAAATTACGTTAATTGTTCGTGAATGGTAATACCAGCGAGTTTCTGATAATCCCGGCATGCGTTGTTTTGCTATTTGTTTTAAAATATTTGAACGTTTAGTTGATTTATTAAAAAATCGTACTACAGTGTTTATATTGCCAAAAATACTTTTAATTCAGATATATTTTCTAGTGATGGAGATAGCACCAAATTTAAAACATGTCGCTCACGTCTGGTGTTTCATCAATCATAATGAACACAAAACGCGTTCCACTTACATATATATACTTTAATTTCATCTTTAATCACTGCAGCGATACTACGAGTATGTATCAAATTTTGTATGTCATTTGAAAGACCTGAAAAAACTGGATTATGTGCACTTGAACACTGTTTCTAAATGGGAGTATATTAATACATTGTTGAAAAGTAGAATTTTAAAAGGTAACTCGGTAGAAATCGAGTTATATGGACGTCTCGCCACTGGTAGGACTTTATTTTTAAAAGAAATACTAGCCCTTGTAACGGCGTTTAAATAAAGTTCAGATCTTGTTTGAGTCCTTAGATATCCAATTTCTTAGCCTGTTCCATTTTTCGTTACCATGAACATTTTTGACTTTGAGGTCACTTTTCTCCAGAAAATGCCTAACTAACATAACACGGCGTCTCCATGAGCAATATTTCATAGAATACCATCTGTCACTTTCCATAGGAGGAAAGAATGATATAAAATTTAGGCTGGGCATTTCATAGCATACTACCTCAGTCAAAAATTAACACAAATGTCAAACTACAATGGAAACGACAGCTCATAGAATGATATCCATAGAATGCTATGAGCTAAGCAATCCATAGAATGCAATTTTTCATAGCATACTATTACTCGTAGTAGTTTCAACAGGCAATTTTCATATGGCATTCTATAAAATATTGTTCGTGGAAACGCCGTGTAACGTATTACTAGTTTTTTTTCTTATGAAAGTAACAATAATACAAATTAAATTGTGAATTGTAACTGTTTTGAATAAAACGATTTGCATTGGAAGGGAATAAGTTTTATCATTTGTACCCACACAAACATTTTACAATACTATGTTTCAAATTTGTTTGTTCGTTTTCTATTGCTTTTATTTTATTAATTAGTATGGAAGTGCCTGAATTATTTGACTGACAATCTTCTGCCAAACTTATTAATTCCCATTTATAAAAAGAAGTAAATTGAATTTTTTTCTCTTAATTCTTCAATTATATTCATGATTTCATTATGTATTTGAGAACTATCATTGCGAGCTTCGCTTTCGTTAATATTAACCGTGTCTTCAGAATTGCCAATCCATAGCGCTTTCCATTTTTAGATCATAAGCCGAATATATTATCACAAATTCTTTATCCAGGAGAATTTAAATTCAAATATTTCATTGCCATATTTCCAATTCTATTTTCAACAAAATTTACAGAAGTTGATAGAGTATCACTGAATTCAAAACATTTCTTTGAAATTGGTGTACTAACTGATGGTGAACGAAGTTCTTTATTTTCAACTTTTTTAGATCTAGATGGTACTGTTTCAATACTAACTTCTTCTTGTTTTGAAAGTGGTATCAATTTTGAAAATTCATTTTGTAATGAATGTAGAGAAGCATTAGTTTTTAGTGGAGATATTTAATTTTTTAAATCATCTACTTTATTTACATATCGATCACTCAATTCTTTTTGTTTCTCTTTAAATGATTTTAAGTAATTATTTGTCGATGGTAGAACATCGTTTACGTGCATCTTTAAGTTGTTTAAGCCTTCATTTAAATTATAACTGTTTATAACAGATTGATTCAAAGGAAATATAATTGGCTGAAGTTCTTCATTAACTACTGTTGCCATGGCGCGGGCGGAAAGGTAGAAGGAGGAGAAAGGAAATTTGGTTTTTTGTAGTGGTTTGAAACTCAGGTGTGTTTGGTTTCGATATTCGCTCTCCAGGGGGTGGGAGTCCGAATAGGATGGAGAGTTTTTGCTTCACTCAGAGTGATTCGAAGGTTATAATTCATACTATTTTTTTGTTCTTGAAACCCTACAACAGCCAAATCTACGTGTTAGTGTTATGCTTTTACACGCAGAATTTTTCTGTCTGAGTTCCAATTACACAAATGAGAAACTTGAAAAACTTGTCAATGGGTAGGATTCGAACCTTGACCCTCTGAGTGAGAAGCGATTGCTAGTACCACTACACCACGGCCACCCCCTTTATAAAACTTTACTTAGCTGGAATTCTTTGACTTTATTTGTTAACTCTTTTTGAGATTTAATATACTCCCGTAAAACTGTGTCTGAAATTTCAATTTTCGACATTTATTTATAAATAAATGTATTTACTTTTATAATGGAAACAAAATTAGCAATATCAAAAGAATTACATAAGCTAGTTAGAACAAATTTTGAACGAGGAAAAATTATTACTAAAGGAATAATAGAAATTACTTCATACTGATTGAGGAAAAGAATTTTTTAAATATAAATGTAATTAATTTGGTGGGGGCTAATGCCCCATTTTTTTCGCTTAAGGCAAGCCTAAATTAAGTTAAAAACTAGGACTTAAAAATTAAGAGTTAAGGGTTAGGAAGTAAGGGAATGGTGGAGGAGATCAAGTTTAAGATGAGAAGTGCTCAGGTTAAAATCAAAAAGGGGGAGATTTGCGTTGATTTTACGGAGCATGCGGAGATTGGTTTTGGAGATTTGAGATTGGAGAGCCATAAGAGGTGCGGTGGGTTTGGATATAGAAGAGAAGAGGACAGCATAAATTACGAGAGTTAATGTTGAAGGAAATAGAATTGTAAAGGGTAGCGCAGTCCACAGAACCAGAGATCTGTCGCTGAATGAAGAGAATGTCAGCTACTTCTCTGCGTTTTTCGAGGGTATTCAATTTAAGAAGTTTGAGGCGGTCGCGATAGGGAGGTAAGATAAATGGGTCATTCCAGGGTAGTCCACGGAGAGCAAATCGAAGAAAACGACGTTGACTGTTCTCGATTCGGGATATATGAATTCGCTGAAAAGGGGACCACACTTGGCTGGCATATTCAAGGAGAGGCCGGACAAGGGTAATGTAAAATGACCTTGTGACATAAGTTGCAATATTCTTTAGATCAACGTTTGATAAAACCGAGCGATGAGTTGACTTTAAGGATTATCTCATCAATATGCGAACGGAATTTTAACTCTTCATCGTATAAAATTCCAAGGTCGCGAAGGGATTGAACCTGATTGAACCAACCTGTTGGTCATGCAGAAAATAAAGTCGAGATGGGGATTGATTGGACTTACGAGACAAAGTCATAGATTGGCATTTGGAGACATTAAGCTCAAAGCAATTTTTTAGACACGAAGTGGACAACCAATCTTCTTGAAGGAGAATAGAGTTTTGCGGTGAAGAAATAGTTTTGGAGAACTTAGTGTCATCGGCGGTGTTCACTAATCCTGACAAGATCGTTTATAGCTAAAATGAAAAAGAGGGGACCTAGATGGCTGCCTTGTGGGACACCAGAAGTAGCTAAAAACAGGGTTGAGAAGGCTGACCTAAAGCGAATGCTATAGTAACGGTTCTCCAGATAAGAGGACATCCATTTTAACAATATGGCTTAGAGCTTAGAACTTCATATATAAATCTTTCGATCATTTTAGGTATGTGAGAAAGCTTAGCAATGTAGTAGTTGGTTACTTCATTCTCTGATCTCTTTTTGTGAACTGGGGTTATGCAAGAGGTCTTCCAAATTTAGAGGAATTCCCCTCATGAGAGGGACAGATAAAATAGGGAGGAAGGTGGATGCGAAGGATTGGAGGCGAAGGATCACTGGTAAAAATAAGGTCTAGTTGCCTACCGATTGAGTTAGGGACGCTATTTACTTGGCACAGTCTGAGTCTGTTGTGTTGTTAATGAAAAGACATTCCTTGGATGAACTGGCTTTTGACGCGGTAAAAAATAAGTGATCATCCGATGGAATCCACTTTAGCACAGGCAGATTAAAATCAACAAAGATAAGGTTATCATCATCGACGATACGAATCACTTAGGTTAATTAGTTGCTCAGTTTCTTTAATAGCAAGGATGAAGTATTCGAGAGGTTGAGCTGGGAGAAGGTAGCAAACCATAACGTACAGGGACCTATTGGGAAGTGTTATTTTAATTGAAACAAAGTCAAGTTTAACAGAAGAAGAGATAGCGATGAGAGAAGAGTTGAGGTTATTGTGAATGGCAAGTAGGACACCTCTACATGGAGAATCAACTTTAGGATCGTCATCTCGGAAAACATTATAAGAGGATGGAAATAGCTCCCTGCTATTTATGTCGGGGATCAGATTGGTTTCTGTAAAAGCATAGACGTCGGAAGTGAGACCGTGACCTCTTACGTTTTGGTAGTAAAATGTAAGAGGTAGTTTGTTGCGTGGAGGAGTAGGGGACTTTAGATGAGATGCAGGAAAAGAAGGCAAGTTAGGAACGAAAACATTTGTCATGGTCAGCTCGGCTGCGCTGAAGGTGAGAAACTCTTTTAGAGTGTACATAGCTGCGGGAAGAAGCGAGATCATCCGCCACCTTTGAGGAGGTGTGTCGATGATTTCGTGGTACCTGTTGTAAAGCTTTCTGAGACTAGTTATATCCGTAGGAAGGCCTTCCTGTTGGTTGGAGACCATGACACTTGTTTTGATTTTTCCATCAAAGCGAACAGAGTCGTATTTGTCGTAAAGATATGCGAGACAGAGACGTATATTTTCGTATATCTTTTTATCCCTTAGCCTAGAGAGCGAGTGTCGCATTATGTGGTGTCTATATTCTGCTGGGTCAATTTAACGTTAGGTGGCGAAAGGGGATCAAAAATCGAGACTGGGGTTCGTGAAACAGAGGGAGAAGGCGAGCTAGACCGGGATTTAAGATATGTGAGCTGATAAATTTAGGGTATTTGGCTCCTGTTGTAAGGTCGAAATTGGGAAAGCTGTTGTTAGTATTCATGGGAGGGGGTGTGGGTGGTTGAGCAGTGACAGTATCAGGGGCAGGGGTTAAACTAAATGTAAGGCGTTGGAGTTTGGATGGAAGAGAGGCACTTGGTACTTTTGTGAAAATACGTGAAGGTGGCTGCTTAAAGATATAAAGGGGAGGGGTTGGGGTAAGGTTTAGGATGTGGATCTAGGCGTTTTATAATTATCTTTAGATGAGACGTTGCTTCGTTTATTTTTCTATGTTTTTATTCGTTGGTTGCTCCGTCCATTTGGAGACCCGCATCTTATCGAGGTTGAGGTTGGTGTAGGATGGGTTAACAAATAACCATTCGTATTTAGCCGGTAAATTAATCTTGAAATTCCGTTTGTTTTTGTGGTGAGATGTTGGGAATATTGTGCGTCGGCTGATGGTGATGCCATATCTCTTTTTGAAAAATTCAGAAATCCAAGCAACGTCTGCATAATTTGGGGCACCTTTGATGAGTAGGGTGGTGAACATGTGATTCGTTGTGCGAGTCGGTCTAGCCTGCCTTGCCACTCTGAAGGTGGCCACGTCGTGTTAAATTGTGTAACAAGTTCCCTGGGGCGGCGACAGGAGGGGTTGGCGTTGGAGCAGTTATATCACCATAAGATTTTTGGATCGATGGGCTGGTGCGAGGATTTGGAAGTTGGGTTGTCAGCAATGGATGGGACAATGATTCGGCTTGGTTTTGTAATAATTCTGTCAAAATTGAAGTATTGTAACTGCCGTGCGGTGGGGGATGAGTTGGAAGACCATCAATTTTGTTACATACTGTTCCATTGAGATTTTCTAAATCATTCATCACTGTTCTTCATTTCTTGTATGTTTCTTCATTTCTGGATCTTGTACTTTCTAGTTCAATTAAACGCGCAATTTGTTTTTCAATGCTATGATCAAAGTCTTCCATACATCTTACACTTTGTTTAAAGATTGATAATTTGTCCGTTATCAGTCTGACGAATGAGTTATGATTGGATTCATTGGAGTCACTGCGCCACTTGATTACAAGGAGCACATTTGAGAAAGAAATACTGATACACTCATCACAGAAGAACAGCAGATTTTCGGAGAACTCTTTGAGGAAGAGCGTGTTTCTTTTCTTTAGGGCGACACAAATAGCGTGAAATATTTTGCCGCAGATCCCCTTACAGGCAACAAATTCTGCATTATTGTCGTTAATGGAGCAGTTGGTTAATCCACAAGAAGACATGGCGAAGACCATAAATGCATAAAATAAAAAATGCACTAAACGCACTGTTGCGAAATGAACAGACTAGTAGGTCAACAACAAAAAAAAGGCGCGTCAGCGGTAACAATTTTTGGGTAAGAAATTAGGTTATTAGATTGATTTAACTCGAATAAGCGAAATAGGAAATTCACAAATTATGGAGTAAAGTAAGAGGGCAACTGAATACAGTTGTGGTTTGAATAAAATTTACTAAGGTCTTGCATAAAAATGATATACAAATATATCCAACTTTCAGTGAGAGAAAATGCAAATGTCGAAAAATTTAAAGTTCAGTTTTAAATTCAACTAAATACTAAATGGATTAATATAATTGATAAATGAGTACGACTTTAAAAATGTCCAGAAAGCGATTGGAATGAGACACTGTGAAGTCCACAAAAATAAAGGAGTACTACTGGTAATTTTTGATAAAATTTTTCCTGATATAGAATCAAAAGAAACACAAACACTTAAAATAGGAGATAAAGTTAGAATTTCTTCTTCAAAAAAACTATTTGAAAATAAGTATAAAAATAATTAGACACATGATAGTTTTGTAGTTAGTAAAATTTATTTTACTAATCCTATTCCTTATTCAATTATAGATCTGAATAGTGAACCAATTTGGAATAAATTTTATAAATATGAGTTATAAAAAAGTAAGCGAGAAACGTAAAATTAATAAAAATAAAGCAATAAATCAAAAGAAATAAAAATATATTTCATAAAAAAGAGATCTCAATTGCTCCCAATTTACTCAATTTTATATATTCTTTTGATAAAAAAAATTTGGTCACTTTTAGTGGCCGTGCTTTTGAACATACAAATGCATCCAAAATTAGTTTAAAATGTATTTTATATTTTTTCTTAATAAACGGATATTAAAAATAAACCTAATTTTAATGATATAATTGTTTAACTCAACAACTCAAAATAATTATTCTTAGCAATTGCAATTAAATTTTCACAATATTTAATGAAAACTCGGTCGTTGATTAATTTTATGAAATTCAATTCAAGTAACTCATTAACAGATGTTTCTTTGTTTTTTTCTTTCTCATATTTTTCTATTAATAAGTATTATTATAATTCTATTAATAAGTATGTATGTATGATTAATTCTAATGACAGCTTCACTTTTTATTTCAAATTTTTTAATTTTTTTCTCGTTCACTTTCATTAATTTCATAAAACACTTATTGTGTTGATTGAGACCTTTTAAATACTCGTATAAGTAATCATATTGCAGCTTCTCATTATCATAGAAAGCAAAGTTAAATATTTTGCTTACTCTATGAAATACTTCATCACATCAAAATTTTCTACATAAACCTATTAGTTAATATCTTTCTATATTGAATGAAATCATTATCTTCATATTAATTTCCATTAGCAATAAATTCATTAAATGCATCAATTGCTCTTGCGATCTTAACTTCGTTGGTCTGTGTTTTGTATTTATTATTTCAAATTAAAATTTCAAGTTAAAATTCGGTACGGAATAAGATTAATAATTTTTTTTAAAGAAGTTGTTGTTTTCAAGTATTTGTTTATTTCATGTCGAGAAAAGATACGTAAGTATCGAAATAAGTGCTTGTAAAGTCCTTGGGTGGCTTAGTTTAAGTAGAATCGCGTTTTAAAAAAATGCGAACAAAGCACTTGTGAAACGCGAAGAAATGGTTTTTCTTGTTATTTCTTTATTAATAATATTATTATTATTATTTTAACTTATAACTTATATATTATAATAGCACCAGCTATCGGGCTTCGGTCTATTATTCAATATTAAGTCCATAGTGAATAATATAAAGATGAAATCCTATTATAGTAATATTATTTCAGCTGGTGAAAGTGAAAAGTTGGTGGAAATTGGTTTGGTTCTGAAGTTGTAATTGAAGCGGGATCGAGTACGAGAGAGAAATTGCAACCAGCTCTCAGCATTTTTTCACTTCCACTAAGCGAAATAGCCTTTTTTTAAATATTCTGCTGGTAGTATATGTGTGCAGCATTCCATCTATGCCAATTTTCAGTCGCACTTCACTATCTCTATTGATTTGTTTAAACATATATTTAACAAAAAGGTACTATATTACACAGTATTCACTAAATATTTAGTGGAAAAGTAACAACGATTTCTTCGTATTTTGGAAGTGTTTTGTTTACATTTTTTACAGCACGAGTTAGCACTTCTTGGAAAACTGTCACTAGTATTGATTTGTTTAAACATATATTTAACAAAAAGGTACTATATTACACAGTATTCACTAAATATTTAGTGGAAAAGTAACAACGATTTCTTCGTATTTTGGAAGTGTTTTGTTTACATTTTTTACAGCACGAGTTAGCACTTCTTGGAAAACTGTCACTAGTGGAGTATGCAATGATTAACACTGTGCAAAGGTCAGCTGGTACCACCACAGCACACTTCTATTTGGAATCGAACAGGGGGTCCTGAAGTGGACAAACTATCTGAGTTTCTACGAGAAAACGATTTAAACTACTACGCTAGAAATTTAACTGAAAGTGGAAGAGAGCTACTGAATCAATAACAAAGGTTCAGAAGTACAATTCACGAAGATTTGAAGAACGCCATATCCCGCACCTCTATATCACAAAGGGAATTATGTCGTTATCAGGAATATTGATAATACGGTTGGTGTAAATAAAAACTAATACTTAAATACAAGGGCCCGTACATTTTGTATAAAGTGCTATCGCATGACCGATATGTCACTAAATATATAGAAAATTGCCAGATAACACAGTTGCCGTACAATGGCATTGTGGAAGCTAAAAATATTCGACTTTGGAAAAGAGTTGCTGATCAATTAGGTTGAAGGTTGTTATAAGAAGCGCTTATTATTGTATGGTAATAACTTAGTTAAGTGTTGGTTAAGTTTAAATTTTAGCATACTGTAAAATGTTTGTGTGGGTACAAATGATAGAACTTATTCCTTTCAATACAAATCGCTTTATTCAATACAGTTACAGTTCACAATTTAATCGTTTATCTCAATACAATCCAATTTATCAACCGCTTATACTTTTCTTATCTTTTACTTAAACCACTTAATCACTTCTCCTAATTCACAATTCAAATTCAACTGATGATCTTCTCGCATACCTTGGGGATGCTAGTATTTATACTCGACTGACATATTTCGAGAACAATCCTCGCCATCCAGCGACTTTGTTATTCAAGTATCGAAATCTTCTGCTCTTCGAGTATCGACAGCTTCTGATATGTAAATCTAGATGTCACTACTCACATTTAAATGGTTATCAAACTGCTCCCTCCCTACAGTCGTTCGTCCCGGACAATTTCGTCATTCATCATTCCGTTGAAATGACACATTATATCCAAATGGAACACCTTCAATTTTCCTCGATACCCACGCTGGATCCGGTAGACAACGTCATTAATGCGGGTTATCACCTTGTATGGAGCTTCCCAGTCCTGTTGAAATTTTGGTGATTTGCCTTTCTTACGCTGAGGATTATACAGCCAAACCAGATCTCCTTCGTTGAAACCGGAAGATTTCGCCTTGATATCGTACCTAGTTTTCATGCGGCTGCTTGCTAGCTTCATCTTTTCTCTGATGTCTTCATGCAATTTACGAATCCTGCTGCGTAAGTCATTCACGTACTCGTTCATCTCTTTGGGCTCCGTCGGTGGGGATCCGAATTTTGCTTCACTTGGCAACCGAATTGTTTGACCAAATAAGATCTCGGATGGTGTGTGCCCTGTTGAGCTATGGACCGCGTTTCGGTAGGCCATTAAGAAGAGGGGTATGTGTCGATCCCAATCCCGCTGGCAGTTGCTGACAACCTTAGATAGATGCTCATTCAAGGTCCGATTGAATCGCTCGACCATTCCATCAGATTGAGGGTGTAGTGGCGTTGTCCTTGTCTTTCTTATTCCCAAATATTGACATATTTCTTGGAAGACTTTTGATTCAAAGTTTCGCCCTTGATCAGAGTGCAGCTCCATTGGGACCCCAAATCTGCTCACCCAGTTGTTGACTATCTGTTCGGCTACGGTCTTAGCCTCTTGATTTGGGATGGCAAACACTTCCGTCCACTTACTGAAGTAATCCATGACTACGAGAGTATATCGGTTTCCATTAAAGATTTCGGGAAACGGTCTAGCGATGTCGATGGCTATTCGTTCGAAAGGTGCTCCGACATTGTATTGTTGCATTTGTCCATGTGGCTTTACTTTTGGGCCCTTGGTAGCCGCACATCTTATGCACTTTTTGCACCAATTCTCGACATCTTGTTTAGCGCTTAGCCAATAGAAACGTTCCCTTACCTTTTCCAACGTCTTATTTATTCCCAAATGGCCTCCTGAGATTCCATCATGTATTTAATGGAGTACTTGGCTGACTCTGGACCGTGGCACGATTAGCTGCATACGAGATGTTGTCCCATCTGCCCTTTCCCATTTTCTCTTCATCAATACATCTTGTACACAAAGCGAGTCCCACTGTGCCCAGTGTGACTTCATAGTTTAGCTTCGATCTGATATCTGCTGCCAGCTTGATCTTTCCTCGTGTTCCTTCCAGGTCAATATTGGTTCGATATCATTGTCTGCCTATTGGGAGGAACATACTCTCTACTCCAACCCTCTGTTGGCTCAGTCCTGATCATTTGGATATTGGCCTGTTCTTCTTAGTGACATCGTTGAGACGGCGGTAATACAAACAAAACCTCGTGCTGCCATCTTTCTTCTTCACGAGGACCACTGGAGGTGCCCACGGACTTTGCGATTCTTCAATCAGTCCCTCAGCTTTCATCTTCGACACCATTTCGGCAACTTCTGCAATGTGGTGTTGAACAATATGCGTACGTCCATATTCTCCGTCTTGTGTAGCAAATATACCAGCGTACTCACCGATATGTTTTTCGGGCAGGATTCGCTGATATTCGTCCAAATTACAGAGTCTGAGAATTTTGTTCTTAATTTTTATGCTATGAACTGTTGCAACCGGTGTTGCACCCTTTGTTTCCGTTGTGGTCGATATAGCCTTAACAGGTATGCGTTTTCCCACTATCTCCCCCTTTTTCACCTTTACACAAAATGTCTTTGGATTTAGAATCTTTACAGAGACCATGTTGTTCTTTGGCTCCACTAAGGTCCTTCCCACCGTAAAGTCTCTTCTATTTTCTGGCTCCATCAAATAGAATCGGTGGCTACCAGGACCACCTTCCATTTTTGCCCACAAGGTTGCTTCCGATGAAGGCCCTAGACTTTGATTTCTGCAGATGACGACATTTAATACTGAGGTATTGGCGTTTCCGTATATCAGTGGTATCTCCATGCTTCCGTATTTCAGTGCTTGCGACCCCAAGTCGACTACAAGTCCATGTTCTGTTATGAAGTCTGTACCAATGATGAATTTGTCACATAAGTCAGCCACCAGAAACGCGTGAGAGAATGTTATTCCGGCCAGCTGGATTTTTATGCGGACTTCACCATGTACCTTACTCGTTGCTCCTGTAGCTGTTCGCAAGCTGCAACTGCTGGTGGTATGCAACCAAGACTTCTGCACAAGATCTGTTTCTCCTTACTGCTGACTACTTCCACCAAAAGACTATTGTATCGTTTTGCCAGCGAGACTTGGATAGTGGTCCTGTGGCCGTTAACTCGTGCTCCTGACGACTGATGGCTTTGGGAAGGTTGACAGGCTTCTTGATAGCCGTTTCTTCCTTCATTTGCTTGTTGACACAGTAAGGGCAGCCTTTTCGTCGCACAGGTTCTTTACACTGCCTTTGAAAATGTCCTATTTTATTACAGTTCCAGCAGCTCATTCTTCGACTATCGCGTAGAGTACCTCTTTCCTCGACACTAATTCTTTCGCAGGAGCATTCATCAGATGCTATCAAGGGTTCTTTTCCCGGCCATCCTTACTATTGACTGTAACTTCGAATCTCCAATTCCCCTGATGAGTGCGTCTTTTGCCATTTCGTCGATAATTTCCTGGCCAGCGGTGGGGTATGACAAATAAGCCAGTCTACTCACGTCTGTTTATAGCTGCTGCAGTGTTTCTCCTCGTTGCTGCGTTCGGCTTTGCAATTGGACCTTGTAAACCTCCTGCATGTAGATATCCCCAAACCGTTTCTCGATAGCCTGTACCAAAGACACATAATCTTTATGGTTTGCGATGTCCATCGTTTGCAACAATTCTGTTACAGGACCGTGCAAGGTCATTGTTAGGGCAAAGCACTTTTCCTCATTTTCCCAGTCGTTTGCACAGGTAGCCATTTCAAATTGCTTCTTGTAAGTAGACCATGACGTCTGGTCATCGAATGAGGGAGGAACCAACTCTTTTAAAGAACATTCTCGCAGTTTCTGTTTTCGCACTGTGTCGAAGTTGCCAGTTGCTCAACTTCGCTGTCCATTTGTCCGAATTTTTCGTCAACATTCTTCTCTATTCTATCAAATTTATCATCGATTTCTCCGAACTTTAGCTGGAGAATGTTCTTTTGTTCTTCCAGATTATTCTTTTGTTAGTCCATTTTCTGTTGAAGACCGTCCAGATTTTTCTTCTGTTCGAGACTGTTCTTTTGTTCGTCCATTTTTAACAAGAGGAGTTGCATCATCGCAGTCATGTCACTGCCGGTACTTATCTGTACATCCTCGTCTGTGTCAAAGGAGTATGTATCAAGATCATGTCCTTCGTTGTTCGAAGCCTGCTGAAGTCGGAGCACCAAGTCAATTTTTCCTCCACTGGCGCTGAGGCTTCTCTTGTTCAACTCGGATTTGAGTTGAACGAGGCTTAACTGCAATAGTTTTCGACCCATTCTAGCTTTTTCAAACAGTCACAATTTTGTTTTTTTTTTTGTGCACAGATAATAAGTCCTATCCCACTTCTGACACCAATGTAACATGTTT